>CAMKVN010002310.1:0-14170 GCA_946474995.1 Funneliformis geosporum
TAGAGATTGCGATTATAAATTTACAAGACCTGCTAAACTTCATCAGCATTATAAAAGTAATAAAAATCAATGTGGACTAGATCCAGAAATTATTATTCAAGAGATACAAGCAGAAGTAGTTATCGCAACTCCAATTCCAAACCAGAACCACAGAAGAAAAAAAGAATCAAATCACTAATTTGTCTATAGATAATTTGGTTAACTGGTTAGCAAAACTAGAGATAAAAAACAACCCAACTATTACCAACAAAAAGATACCTAAAACAGATGCAGAATGGTTTGATTTAATGGAAAAATTCTTTAGTAAAAAACAAAAGAAAACCAAAATTTCCCAACCAGAAGAGGAAATTCTGATGAGATTGAGAGGCAAGACATGATTTCAAAAGGATCCGCTCAAGAGGATATTCATTTTGAAGAATGTTCAGTTGGAAGGGATCTAGAAAGACCATATAAAAATTAAGCAAATGGGTAGGAAAAGTTCCCCATCCTGATAACAATCCCAAATATGCTTTTATTCAACCAATGGCTGATCCTATACAATATAAAGAAATTCCATACATACCTCACCTCAACTTATGGAACTAATTCATATGAAAATAACAGAAGTTCATCAAACAGAGTTTCGTAGAAAAGACCAAATAAAATCAGCTATAGTAGCATTGTGTTTATATTCGATTACTAAAAGAGATCGAGATAGCATAAGTTATATATTATTTGTATATAATTATGAAAGAGGGAAGATGTGATATTTGCTTTTAACAAATGATATAGATGAGCATATAACTAAATCAGTTGGAGAAATAGATAAGCAAATTAAGGATACATTAAAAAAAGGATCTGAATATGTTCTTGAGCGAATTCTTGAAATATCTATTGAGGTATATAAATGCCAACAAGCTACAGGAGGATCTTATATTCCTACTCCAAAGAAGCTAGCCAATAGAAAATATACTATCAATCCTAATAATCATATTTTTATAGATCCAGAAACAAATAGACCTTCTGAAAAGTTTCTTCAAGATGCATTAGGTTGTTATTTTGCAGATCAGGATGGGCATACAAATCATCTTGAAAGAATCTTTCGTGCTACTAAATATAAACCTTATTTAGATATAGCCAAGCTAGATGGAATCCCAATGTAAACTCCCATCTGCTTACGTATATTTAATAAGATTGAGGAGATAGCTAGTAAAAACTTTAAAAGGCAACATAAAATTCGTCTATTGGCCTTTACAGATATTACTAAAGATAATGAGACAGATAAGTATGGTCAAAAGAACCATTTTCTCTGGATCAAAAATCCTAGCAGATTAATATATGGTGATAATGCGCATAAAGAAAAGAAATATTTATGTAATGGATGCACTATAAGCTGGCCTTCTGAAAAGTCTCTAAAACATCATTTAGAATGGTGTCTAGGAATATATGAAAATGCCCCTCAAAGAGTCGCAATGCTAGTGAAAGGGGTCAATGATTACAAGAAGTTCAAAAACTATGGTCAAATGATCAATGCTACATGTGTTATTACAGCTGACTTTGAGGCTAATATGATTAAATTCACTAAGCAGAAGGCCAACAGTTTCTGCTATTTAGTTCACTAGATTGATACTGGAGATGTCTAGGGTCCATTCCTATACAGGGGAGAAAATGCCACACAAGAATTCATTCGAAGAATCGATCAAGAGCTGGTCAAAATCAATGAGATCCTAGCCATCAAACATGAGCGAATTGAGACTGAAGAAGACAAGAAAAATTTCGCAAAGGTAATTAACTGTTAGATCTGTGAAGGTAAGTTAAATATAGATATAGATGAAATTAAAGCGCCTAGAGAACAAAATAACCAATCTTAAAGAGAAGCTAGAAAAGTTTAAAAAGGGTTCAGCTGAATATAATGGTATCGAAACAACTATTGATAAAGCGACTAAGGCAATTGCTAGTGAAAAAGCTAAAGCCAATAAGGTCTGGGATCATTGTCATATTACAGTTAAGTTTTGTGAATCAGCCCATAGGGATTGTAATCTCAAACTCCAAATACAGGATTGGAAGACTCTAATACCAGTCATCTTCCATAACTTCTGAGGTTATGACTCTCATTTGATATGTGAATCTGTTGGACGATCAGCTAATGCTTTTCCTATCCAAGTTATAGCCAAAACATTTGAGCGATATAAAAATAGTAGCTTGGCCAGTCTTACAAAAAATTTGGGTGATAACCACCCAATAACAAGCCAATATTTCAAAAATTAAGTTATATAGAAGAGCAATTAGCATTAGTATATCGCAAAGGAGTTTATCCCTATGACTATATTGATTCTCATGATAGGTTTCAGGAGACAGAACTTCCTCCCATTCATGAATTTTATAGTACTCTTAAAGGTAAGATTTCACAAGATGACTACAAACACGCCCAGAAAGTATGGAAGGAATTCGAATACTATGATCTCTCAAAACTGACATACTTAGTCTAGACAGAGTTTCGAAAAATGTCTATGGAGTATTATGAACTTGATCCCAGTCACTATGTTTCTGCCCCATCATTATACTGGGATGGAATACTTAAGATGTCAGGAGTTAGGATTGAACTTTTCACAGATATGGCCATGCATGATTTTATTGAAAAAGCTAATCGTGGTAGTATATTTATGGCCTGTCAACGATACTTTAAGGCCAATAATCCTAAGATGGGGAAGGAATTTAATCCATCCAAACCCACATCTTGGATCTCGTATGTAGACACAACAAATCTTTATGGACATTCTATGAGCCAATATTTGCCTATCAGAAATTATCAATAGGAAACTAGTCAAGAATATTTACTAAAAAATCCAGCTATGCAGAAGAAATACCTTGAAAAGATTCTCATTACATGATTTGATGCTAAACGTGGATTCTACTTAATGATTAATTCCTATTTCCCTCTAAAGACTCATGAATATTTAAAAGACTTGCCTCCAGCTGTGGAAAATGTCATTGTAGAAAAGGATTGGTTATGTTCTTATAATACTAAACTTGTAGAACAATTAGATGGTAGACGCTTCTCTGCCACAGAAAAATTAGTTTCCCATCTTGGACCATGAAAGTACTATGTCATTCATTACCTGAAGCTTCAATACTATGTAGAATTAGGTATGGTTGTAGTATATGGCAAGACTATGGAAAATGTTCGCAAGTACCAGGATATCAAGATGATGAAAAATAATAATGAGCGAGATGAAAAAGCTTTCTTGAATAAGGTCCGCATGGGAGCGTATATAGGAAAAACTAGCGTGACTCCTATCATAGTTGGAGCATCTGTTTTAGGTCTTAGCAAACTTCACATGTACAAATTCTGGTATGGATATGCGAAAGAAAGATACGGTAATAAGGTTCAGCTAGGTTATATGGATACAGATTCTTTCATATTCACAACTAAGACTGAGAATATTTATAAAGATATGTCTGAATGACCTGACCTCTTTAATCTTAATGGGGATCAAACTATTAGTAAATATAAGGACGAGACTCCTGGTAATACAATTTCATTATCAACGCATATTCGGGTAAAATTATATCACTATGTCTTAATTGATAAGTTCACGAATTCTAGACATAAGGGGGTTATCAAAAAAGGTATGGGTGAGATGGCTATGGATTCATATATGCCAACTTTAGAAGGATCATTGCTTGATGCTCCAATAGATAAGTCATTATTATCAGAACAAGAAGCTAAAGATTTGACTATGCAAACTGAGGCAGATCCTATAACTTTAGTATATCTGGATTGTCTCTTTGGGAAGGAAGTATTCTATGCCAAAAATGTGGGTATCCGATCAAAGGATCACATATTATCTCTAGTCGAGTCTGAGAAAAAGGCACTCTGTCCTATAGATACTAAATGCTGGATATTATCAGATAGGATAACTACTTTACCATATGGGCATTGATATGATTTATAAGAATATGGTCAAAGATGGTATCCCTCATGAAGTAGCCGAAAAAGAGCTATAAGGGCTAATACTACTTTTAACCATGATCATCTCGATCAACAAAATTAAGTTTCAAAATTATTTTATATACAATTAATTACCGTAAGAAAAAATGGTACATGTCATTTTTACTCGAAAATGGCTGGTGTCGAAGAAATTCACAACTATCCTTTTGACCTAATCATTAAGTTTAAACAACCAGGACATAGTTTTTCATATAAAGTTATAAAAGAAGGTGTATATCCTAATAAATCATCATTAGCATATACTCTTCCTCCTAATAAGTACCGAATTTCCAATGATTATATAGTGGAAACAACCTGGGGAAAAAGCAAAAATCAGTGTACTGTTCAATGTCTTATTAATTACATTGATGATAAACCAGTTTTTCAAATCTGGTTTGGAAAATATTTCGAATATAAAGTTTTTTCATTCAAGTCAACTACAGATGTGACAAATTTATTTCATAAGGTTTATATATTAAATTATTTTAGATATTTATTGATTTTTTTTTTTTACTTTTTATACAAACTAATTTAAGACTTTTTATCCTTTAGGAATACACCTCTCAAAAAGGAACCAAAACATCAGGCATTTATTTATTTGGCCTTCATCTTAAAATATTGGATAAGGCAAGAGATAGAAAACGATATACACATATATTAAAGCCAGTTAATCAATGCGGCAATTCCATTCTTACAAAACAAGCTACAAATATTAGAACACGTATGTTAGTTGAATTTAATAAGAAAGCATCGAAACTTTACAATTCAGAAGATATGCCAGTATTAGAAAGTATATGTTATTCTGTTAAAAAACATACCATTGATATTAATTATGTGTTATAGAGCCTCACTTACCTCGTGAAGGAGCAGTATCAAAAGAATGTCAGAAAATAAATAAAGAAATGGCTCGGCTCATACCAATATCAATAATAGACGTAAATACTGAAAATCAAGTAGATCAATCTGAAGAAGCAGATATAGAAGATGAAGCCATAGTGCAAGAAGTGATTGATGCGTTTGGTAAAGGTGGTTACAGGAATATTAAAGACATTTTGCAATATTTAATTTCTGATCTTGTTCATAAAAGAATTTTGAATCCATATAATCCAACTATTCATCTTCGGATCTCTGGAGATGGAAGAAATGTTGGTAGAAAAGTAAAGCACGTGATGATTACAATAGCTATCTTACATGATAAAAGCACTTTACACCAACCAAATCATCATTATACAACTGTGCTTTACCCTGGATGTGAAGATTATAATTCTTTATCAAACGTGATGACTCCATTTTGTAATGATTTAAGAAGTTTAAAAGATCAAGAATTAGTTATTAACAATATAAAGTGGAATTTCCAGTTGTATTTTTCATCTGATTGGAAATTCTTAGCAATTTGCTTAGAATTTAATGGCACTCACAGTAAAAATTTCTGTCCTTGGTATACAATTAACAAATCACAACAAGGAGATCTATCAAAGGATTGGATAATTAGTAAAGAAAGAAATAAATTAGTTGAGCAAAACAATTACTATGAAAAACATTTCAAAAACCACTTTTTGATATGATACCTCTTAATCATTAGATTCCGGATGAACTACATGTAATGCTTCGAATCACTGATTGATTGTGAAATCTTTTAATAGCAGAATTAATGGAACAGGATATATTTAACGATATTGCACAAAAAATAATTATAGATGAGATGAAAAAAATTAAAGTAAATTTTTAATTTTGGCAAGATTGAGGATCTAAGACTTGGAATTATGCCTCATTTAATGGGAGATGATAAACTTAAAGTATTACAATTTTTTGACTTAACGAAAATTCTTTCAAGAAGACGTGCTGCAATGATACGAGTTTTGTGAAACAAATTTTATGAGCTTTACATAAAAATAAAGGATCCTACAACAAAAGCTGAAGATTTTCAACGTGATGTAAAAAATTGGATTACCTTATTTTTAACACCATCTGAAGGTATTTCAAATACTCAGGGATTTAAGAAAGGCCTATATCAACCTGATAATATGACTCTATATATTCATGTATTGGTTTATTATATAGGCCGCCTTTGCAATAGAAAGGGGGGAAACTGCCGGAAAAAATTAATTTTACTTTTATATGCCAAATATGATTTTTATGCTGAAATATGTTCAAATTTAGCATTAACCCACTTTTGATTTTTCTGGCTGTTTTCCCTCTTTCTATTGCAAAGGCCCTATATTTCCAAATTCATGGCAATTCATCAGAAATGGTGATTAAAAGCATTTTCCTGTAGTGGTGTTGAAAAAAAAATCATGAACAAGTTTCTTATTTTTTTCGTAAGACAATGAAAGATGGCGGGAAAAAGAAATTTCAATCATCAGCAATTATTGAAATTCTACATGAAAATCGCATACTCTTTTATAATCACAATAATACTCCTTTAAATTACCAAAATTCCAAAAAAATTCACATTAAAACTTAAAGAAATGTAATTTCTTTTATTATAAATAAGATTGTACATCATACAAAATTCGTCAATAAAAATATAATTTTATTGTAATAAGCTCTTAGTTTGATAACATATTTGTGGCATTTTTTCATATACTAACTAAATTTTTTTAACAGATTCTTATCATTACGTGGTGTTTTATTTTCTTTTTCTTTGAATTGATAGAGAAAGAGGTGGCAATAGACTAAATAAATTAAATTACTGATTAATATGATTAATATAAAACTTAAGCAAAATAATATTTTTATAGCCTTACCGGCTAATATTCTTATTTTCTTACTTTTAAATAATCTTATTAATTCTTAACTTATCTAATCCTTACTTAGAAAAGGAACTATTAATTTGTTTAAAAAGAGAATTTGAATTGATATTTTAATACAGACATTTATTTTCACTGAATCATAGCCTGACTGTTAAAGAAATGAAAATAAATATGACCTGCTCATGTGAAATTACTATTGAAATCAATATTTTTTTATTACTTCCATTCCACTACAAGTTGCCTATATTTGTATCTTGGTTTGCACTGTTTAGAAGTCTGTATAATAGGATTTCTTTATCGGCTTCAATATTACTATTATTATCACAAAGTATAACATAAGTGCGTTGTTATTGATCGTAAAATTTAACCTTCTATTCTTGTATTTTTAGAATATTTGCCAATACTTGATTTGCTGAAGCCCCACGAAATATATACTTGTAAATACTCTTTCTAGCTGAATAATAATGTATATGATTTTTAAATATGTGTAAAATTGACTTTTTGTAACAGAAACAGAGACTGTTTGTTTTCCTAGTTGTTTGTATCCTCTTGGTAATCGCTTATGAATATAATGAACTAAAATACCTTTAAATTGGCGTATAGTACTTTCAGGTAAAATGTTAATATTAAGATGTAAAATATTGTATTTTGTAATAATATTAAGATGTCTTGTTAATCCTCCCTTTTTTCTAAACAGTTTTCCGCACACATTACATTCAAATCTAGTCATTAGAGTTACCGAAGGTGTGAGAATACCGTTATATTGACTCATATTACCTAAATACAAAAACAAGACATATAATTAATCATGAATTTCAGTAAAATGTAACTAAGTACATTCAATACACATACTTTTAGAAGAGATGGGTTTAATAGTGAAGAGATGGGTTCGACGCGACACTTGTTAATAGTTTTTTATTTTAGGGTTCTTTTTAGTATGTGAGTCAGATGATCAATATATGAAATTAGTGTAACAGTTACAACGATCACATGCATTTAATAGTAATTTAGAGTCTTTAATTTCGGTCCAAATCTAATAATCAGCTGATATGTTTAGCTAATTTGAATCTTCATAAATATTACCATCATCTAAATTATCATTATCAATATCATTATTATTAATATCATCAGTGACATTACCAAAATCAAATGTAATGCCATTATGTTTTAGGTATGCAACATGTTCTGAATAATGATAATGTATTCAGATGATTTGTAATTAATTCCTATACTTTGTAATATAGATTCGTTGTCTTTGAAACCTATAATAATTAAATTTTATTAATAATTACATAATTTTGAGTTTAAAAATAGATTTAAAGTTTAATTCACTAACTTGTAACATATTGGAATCTATATTATATACATTTAAAAAGTCTGATAAAGCTTTTAAAAGGTTATTTTTTGCAATTAAAAAGTAAATATTATATCTATCATTATTATTAAGTTTCCTTAAAAGCCAAAAATAAAATTAATATTTTTTAAATATCAAGGTTTTTTTTATAGAATAATAAATCTCATCTTTCATTTCAATTGAAATTGTCTTAATTACTTTTTCATTCATTATTAAAAAATCTAGTACAGTAAAATTCTTTATCATTTGTCATGCATAACCAAAGATATATTCTAAAAAGATTATAAAAATCAACTAGAAACATAACAGCACTTCAGGATAATAATTTAGAAATTGATAGATTAGAAGAATTAAAAAAGTAAAGATAAATAAAATCATCATTTATTATCAGAATATGCTATATTTTTGGGAATTTTATTAATTTAGATTTGATAATAAGTAATTATGTATTGTTGTAAAAAATATTATTGCAGCTTATACAAATCTAATTCTATTTAGGTGATCTATTATATGTGACTTCTATAATTCAATCAATAATCATGCAAAAAAATAATATAAAGTACCCCCATAAAATAAATCATCATTATATTTAATAGCATATTGAGCCATAGCTAAAAATTAAATAATTAATATAAATTATTGCATTTATGCAATATTAATAATAAAAATATTAAACCTTTATATACCTTTTAATATATTAGAAGAAAAAAAATTTTCAGCAAGTATATCTGCTTGTTTATCCTTTAGATTTAATATTTTATTTATTAAGCCTAATTTGCTTTTATATAGCCCTTTTAAATATCAAAGATGTTTATTAATATAACAAAATTACCAATTAGACAAACTCATGCACCTTTATTATGCATATTTTAACCTATATTAACATAATTAAGTTTAATATTTACAATTTATTAATTATAAAAAAATTTGCATTTAATATCTTTTTTAACATAATGAAAAACATTAGTTTTATTAATCAAAAACTGAGTATTGTCAAACAATCTACAGTCAACCCTTGATATAACGAATTTTATGTTCTGAACTTCAACTTCGCTATAGAGCTATAGTGAATTTTTTAAAGAATTTGATTGGCTAGTTCGTTATAACGAGGGTAAATTTAATATAGTTGTCCAAAAAATTCGTTATATAAAAATTCGCTATAGAGAGGTATGACTGTAATTTTATTGGAAAATTTTCTTGAAAAAAATATTTTATCATCCTAAAATAATTAAACAGTTTTAGTAATAAATTTTATTTAATAATATTACATAAATATAATAATTACCATAATATATTTACTATTATAATTCTAAGATCATTGTAAATTGAGAATTTTTAGTATAGGTTTCTCTAATCCAAGACTTATTATCATGAGTAGCATTATCAACGTAAAATTTAATAGGTTTAGCATTTAATTTTATTAATTCTTTCAAAATTGTATTATTTTAAAAAATGCATTAGCTTTAGTTTCTTTTTGATTTGATGGTATAACAGCTAAACCAACAGTGAAATACCTGGTAAAATAGCTAATAATACGAAAACAGTAATATATATTGCTTTTTCAAATGAAGAAATTTTTGTGTGAAGCTCCTCAACGGTCATTAAATAAGATACTATTAAAGTATCAATTGGAACTGATCCTATCCATTGTTATCATTTTCTGCAAACTTCAATCATTTCAGCAACTTTTATTTGATCTTT
Organism: Funneliformis geosporum; assembly: GCA_946474995.1. NCBI lineage: Eukaryota > Fungi > Glomeromycota > Glomeromycetes > Glomerales > Glomeraceae > Funneliformis > Funneliformis geosporum. Next base: position 9,779 of record CAMKVN010002310.1, read on the forward strand.
TACACATATAGTTGATCTATCATAATTATATGCTAACATAAATATTAAAATTTATTATCTTTATTTCTTTTTTTACATATAAATTGAATTATTAGTCCAGCTAAATTTGTAGTAATACATTGAATTGATAAGGTACTTATTGAATAATACAATAAGAAAGTTCACAAAACTTTTATTATATTTTCCTATTTTCGCATTGAGGTTATTCCACATTCCATCTTCTCAAGAACCTTAGTAACTGCTTATATCATGCCATAAAATACTAAATGTTGCTCATCTATAGTCTTGTCAATCATAAAAGTTATGCATTTTCTAAAGCTTTAAACAGGTCATATCAGATCAGATAATTAACTCGACATAACCTGATAAGGTCAGTTAAGTCAGATATAAAAATGACCTGAATTAAATATATATTTGACCCAATTTGACCTGACCTGACTTATCTAAAAAAGGAATTTTTTAGTTTTATTAGTTTAGCAATATTTATATTTAAATATAAAATAATATAATTAATAAGAAACATAAAAAACTAAATTTTGTTTAATATTTTTTAAAAAAATATAAAAAAATATTAATACATGTTTACATTTTATTATTTTTCAAAAAAAAAGTTTACTAATATAATAATATTTTAACTGCAGAATTTAAAAATTACAAGTTATGATAAATTTGCAAATCAGGTAACTGCTAATATAATTACAAAAAACGTTCATAACTTTATAACAATTAATCCAATCATAATAAAATTTTATATTCACATATTTTCGAATACACTGAACAATATTACTTATATTTCTAAAGTTGACTTCCTTTGACCAAAATGTTTAAATTGCTCCTTAAAGTCACTATACAGATAAAAAGTAAAATTAAAAAATTTTATAAGATAATACAATTACAAAAGATGTGCATAACTTTATAACCATTAATCCAGTTATAATAAAATTTATATTTATATATTTTTAAACCCACTAAACAACTTTACTTATGCAATAAAGTTGATTTTCTTTGACAAAAATACTTAAATTGCTCTTTGAATTCACTGTACAAATAAAAAATAAAATAAAAAATTTTGTAAGATAATACAATTAAGGAAAATTTGCATAACTTTACAACCATTAATTTAATTATAATATAAATTTATATTTACATATTTTGAAATCTATTGAACAACATTAATTATGTGACCAAAGTCAACTTTATTTGACTAAAATGCTTAAATTGCTCTTTAAAGTCACTACATGAATAAAAAAATAAAAAACATTTTTGGAGATAATACAATTATAAAAACATGCATAACTTTACAACTATTAATCTAATTATAATAAAATTTTATATGCACATATTTTCGAATCTTCTGAGCAACTTTACTTATATGACAAAAGTCGATTTCCTTTAACCAAAGTATTCAAATAGCTTTTTAAAATAATTGAATAGATAAAAAAAATTAAAAATAATTTGTTGGTCAATGTAATTGCAAAAATGTTTATAATTTAAAATTTAACTTTTTGATTATAATAAATTACAAAGTAATTATACAAATAATTTTATTAGAATATAAAAAGAAAATATATTAAAAAAATTAAAGATGTTTTAAAAAAAAATAAATGAAAATAAAATATTTTTTTAATATTTTATTTTATTTAATTTGATTGATTGACCAGAATTTTATTAAGTCAGATCATAAGTTTGACCTGACCTGATATTGACCTGAAAATTTGTTTACCCAACCTGGATTTTTAGGTCAGGTCAGGTCAGGTTACAGGTTAACCTAACCTGATTCAGAGCTTTAGCATTTTTTAATTTATTTTTTCAGTCCATTTGTTTCAACAGCTTCATTAATTTGACCAAGTGCTAGATATGATTTGATAAGTAAATGATAAGAATTATCCTTAAGTTCAAGAATAATATAACTTAAAAGATTTTTGAGAGCATTAGATATGTTTGATCCAGGCTAATGTTTGATAGTATTTGTGATTACTTCACTAAGCTGATTAAAATTCATATTAAGTTATTTACAATCTAAATTATGATTGAACTGAGTGTATATAGTTTGAGAAACTATTTGTTTCTCTTTTAGAAAAAACAAATAATTAATTTGAGCAATGAGAATTTGCATGCAATGATTATGTTAATTAAAGCTTTATTAAAAGCTAAAGATACACATAGTGAACAGAACTGAGAATAAGTTTTTCTCATATAATTATCATATTTAAAATATTCTTTAACTTTTTTATTACTATCAAGAAGAATATCATTTTGTAAAATTTGATAATTTTTGCCTTTAGTCTCATATTTTGCCAATGTAACATGAAAAAAAACTGTTACAAACTAATTTAAAATTTTGTATTAGTACATTTTTTACAATATTTTAAGTTAGATAAAAGATTATTATATTTGTTACTTTTGTATTGTGAATTACTATTATTACTGCATTGCAAATTGTTTATATTATTATTCAATATTAATAACATATTGAGTAATAAAAGTTGTTTGTGATTTTTTAATTATTTCTTTATCAACTTTTGCTTTATTATTAATATAATGCAGTATTAATGTGAGTTAATAAGTGATCATTATTATTAGGTCGATGTAAGTGATTGATTTTTCTGTATCATAAGTATCATAATAATGATAATAAATATACTTTTCATCTATTTTTTAAAATTTTCATCAAGCGGTATATTGTTTAATCTTGGCTTTTTTGCTTTAAAATACCTACTTTTTGTGAGTGATATCCAGTTCTTGATCTTTTTATTTTTCAGGTACAATTGAGCAGTTTACATATTTTTCCTTTTTTTTTATTTATTATGAGCTGTATTATCTCAAAAAATAAAGTTTAAACTGAACAAATGTTTTTTTTATTTAGTTTTACTTTAAAGAAAATTTACTATTTATATTTGATATGATATAAAAAGTTTTTTTTTCAAATCGAAACATTTTTTTTTATGAAATAAAAAACATTTAATTAGTTATAATTAAATTTATATTATTAAATTAGTTTTTGTCTAGTAACACTTCGCATATTTGGATAATGGTAAATTATTGGTAATTTCAAAATGATTAAAATGATTGATGAAGAGAAAGGATTAAATATGATATTTTGATTATAAGATTGTAAATATATATTATGTAATTGTTTAAAAAGAACATAAATAATTATTTGTGTAAAACTTTTTAACTGAATAATTGAGTTTGAAACTTATAGCTAATTCTGATTTGTAATAAACAAGCATTGCATTATCTGCAAAAAATACCTGTAAGAGTATAATTAGTGATAAATATTATATAATATATGGTTATAACACTCAAAGGTAGATAGTCATCAGTTATAGATAGCTGATATTGTATTATTTTCTTTTATTATAATATCTAGGTCATTCTAGGGTTAAAAGTTGGGTTTAATTCTTATATTATTTGATAATATAATAAAAACTTACCACATTTTCTAATTAGACTTTAGTAAACATCCAATAGACATAGCTAATATTTAATAATACTAAGGTTTTTCTTATTTAACTTCATAACTTCAATCATATAAGAAAGTCTTTTAAAGTATGACTATTATTAAAGCTGATGATTGGTCAATTCAAATAGGCTTGAAATAGAATAATAAAAGATATATTGGATGAGATTAATAAGGTTGTTAGTATAAATTAGCAGGTATCATATTCAGTAACCAAAAAAAAAATCATTAATTTAATTTAATAAAAATAATATATATAGTATAATTAAAATAAACTAAATATTTATTAACTTTTTAATATTTTTTTAAAAAAATATTAATATATTTTTACATTTTATTTTAGTAAAAAAAAAAAAATTACTAATATAATAATTTTTTTTTTAAAAATTTTTATTGTTTATAAATTATGATAAATGATCAAGTTAGATAACTAATAATATAAATGAAAAATATTATAACTTTACATCTAAATAATTATATAAATATAAAGTATTAAATTTTTACTTGTCTAATTAAATTATAATATGTGCAAAATATAAAATATGAATAAGTTGTAGCATTAAAGCTTCAAAATTTCTATAAAACATTTTTTTATATATGAAGCAAAATCAGTAATAAAAATCTAAGAAGAAGATAAAGGAATTTGAAGGATTATAATAATATTAACATAATTTTGACCAATTGTTGTATTATTAACTTGAATTAAAAAATATACTGAAACTAATTTTGTATAGTTTTTATAAAAAAAATTGTATTTATTTCACTTTTAGTACAATCATTTATAACTTCATCTGTTATAATTATACATGAAGTCGAAATGGATCATTTCAGATATCCGAAATGGTCAAAATAGTCGAAATCATTTCGACCATTGAAGGCTAAAGTCGCGAAATAGTCAAAATGACGTCATATCACATGATTTTTCATAT
>CAMKVN010002311.1:0-14167 GCA_946474995.1 Funneliformis geosporum
AAATATAAATTTGTATTTGCATTTGATTTGATTTTCAAATCAAATATTCAAATATCAAATCGAATTGCGGAACCCTAATAGTAGCTATCACCAATATAGTGTAAGTTTGTTTCATCTAGATTCATACCATCCTGACAACAGGTAGTGGTAATAGATATTCTCACCTATCGTGAACTAATTGAGTTTGGAACCGATAGTGGGGCTGGTTTGTAATGAACAAGTGCCGCATCATCTGTAAAGGGTACCTGTGAGGATAGGTCAATGGTAGGCATTATATAACCTGGATTGAACAATAGTCGTAGGTTATAGGTAGTTGATATTGCACTGTTTTCAATCATTGTGATATTTATATCACAACTAGGGTTTGGAGGCCTGGGTTTGATTCTTGTGGTGATTTTGACGTATAGCGAAGCAACTATAGTGTAGGCTATCATCTTAGGTTGTTCTTGACTCTCTTTCCAGTAGTTGTGATAAATAGTGAATGATGGCCGGGTATCATATCTCTCTACCCTGAGGGTTCATTGGTTTGGCAGTCTACTTGGATATTGACACTCATTCACCTAGGTTTAATGCCAATTCACACTGGTTTGAAATATAACAAAGGGGGTTAATAGTGGAATTAGATGTGTTATAAGTCGTATCATTCTGTTGAAAGGTATGCATCCAAATATATTACCACTTGTGCGTGCCTAGTAAAAGTATTAAAAAAAAAAAAAAAAAGCATTTTTATATAATAATGCGATGATCTTCTTTACTGATTTTTTGCTGATCTACTGATCCGATTTTGATGAATTTTAGCTTGTTAGAATCGCCACACTGAGGAAAATCGGAATCCAGCATTGGTTTTTGAGTAGCCAGCCTTCTGATAAAATTTTTCTATACTTAAATTTTATTAAATAAGAAATTGTGATGTAGATCGCTAAATTGCACAAAATTGGTCTTAATAATCGCACTTCGAATTTTTACTGAATATTTTCTAGTTTTGAGGTTTAAAATAAATGCAAAATCATATTCCTAGCATTCGTGATTGACGAGATATAAGCTTATAACGATGTGCAATTCTGGTTGCGTTTCTTTTGCTCATCACTGTATTGTTTATGATTGGTCTCATTAACAATACAATCATATATGACATAAATCTTTTTTTCCTAATAATAAAAAATAATCTTTAGATTTAATTTGAATTAGTAATCAAAATCTTTAATTTTGATTTTCATATGGTAAAAATTTTCATCTAAATTTTAATTTATTAATTAATAATCTTATAGTAATGTCATAATTTTATACAAGGGTTAATCGTGAATGAGTCACAGGTATTTACTATCAAAATCATATATATTGCGTCACAGGTAGAATTAAAAGATTACAAATAAGTAAGATTAATTTTAGGCTTAGTATTTAATTTATTACATCATTAATAAGTAATATTAATTTAATTATTAATTAATTAGTTTGAAATTATACATTACGTAAATATAAAAAAAACATATTTAATAAATGCATTTTCTTTAAGATTTGATTTTCATATTTTTTTTCAAAAAGAATCCAAATTCTTTGAAAAAAATTAAAATACTTTTAAATTCAAAATTATTCAAAATTTTTTTTAAATTCTTCTTCAAAAATGTCTACTTGGAATGACAATGAAGTAAGAATGAAAGAAAGGAAAATAATGCTCAATATCATATACTTAGTGATAGTACTTGTAAAAGAGCATGGTAGACTTCATTTGCAGAAAGAATCAATCAAAGATTTAGAACAAATTTTTCAGGAAGGCAGGCAAGCGAAAAATTTCATGAAATCGTAAAAGATTGCAAGGTAAATATATAAAATTATATAATATACTGCTATTATCTTTTCAAATATCAGTTAATTTGATATAATTTTTAATAGAAAATGAAACAATTCCTTGCTGATGATCCTAAGGGAAAATAAACTAGAAATGGTATTATGTATTATGAGAAATTTAGAAACCGTTTTTGGGTCAAATCAGGTAAATGATATATTTTTTCTTATTTTGAATCTTATTAATGAATTTAATTTAATTATATCAATATTTTCAGTTATTCATAGACCTAGATGATAATAATATCAATAACTTCAATAGCAGCTATAACAAATTCAACAGTAGCAGCAGTAGCTACAACAATAATTATAATAATAGTAACAGCAACAGCTTCTACAAATTCAAAAGCAGCAGCAGCAGCTATAATAACAACTCCAACAGTAGCAACAACTGCTATAATAACGTCAACAGCAATAGTTAATACAAATAGTCAAATCACTTTTATCTTTGGGTAATTCTAATAATGAAGGAAAAGAAGATAAAGAAGTGAACGCAAGCTAATCAAGTTGGAAAACTAATCATGATGATAAGTGAAGGTGAGTTTATTGAGTTGAAAAATATTTACTATATTTAAACATATATATAATTTTAATTCTTTTATGCTTTACTTATAGTTATTAAATTACTTTTAGATTTATCGGAAAGAAGGAAGTTTTATATAATAATTATTTTTTGCAATTTGTAAAATTTTAAAATAAAGTCAATTGCTTTTATTATTTTTTTTTTTGCTTATTAAATAAATTAATTCAAAAACATTTTATCTTCTAAGTGTATAAATTATAAAATTATTTGTTTTATACAATTAATATTAAGATTATATATTAATTTATTTATGATTGATAAAATACCTGTGTATTGATCAATTTACTTGATTTGAAAATTGTTTGATACCCAGGTCTTAACTTAAGAGAATTATTTTGCATCTAATAAAATATCTGGATATATTATTAATGAGATACTATCAAAAGGAGGTCTCTTAGGCAGTGCTTTACGGTATGTTGATACTTTAAAATTAATTTTTAATGCTAAACCTGTTTGTATTATTAAGGATGAAAGCAGTGATGATTGTATATGAAGTGTAATTAATACCCTTTTTACATATCGTTTAGATACTAAATTAGTATCTGTTGATTTTTTAGAACAAGTTAATAATTCAAAAATTGTACAAACACTTCTTCTTATATTACTTTTTATAATATACCTTTGAATCTTCTATTTTTATTTCTCTCTGGTTCTGCTACATATATGAAAAAATATTATTGTGATGTTTTAAAACCAATTATGTCACAATTAATACATTTACTATATCTTACATATATATTAAATCTAATTGGATAAGTTTACTTTAAATTAAATTTATTATATTATTTATTAATTATTACAAATATTAAATCTTAATATATATTTTAAACAGTAAAACTTGGCATAATTTTCCATAATTTTCACTTTTAAAAAATTTTTTACAACTTTACTTACGCGATCAAAGTTAATTTCCTAGCTAAAATAAAGGATTCATTTGTCAAGTCACTTGTATGAAAAGCTTACTATATAACTCATCTACAAATGAATGAAATTGCATTACCATGTAAAATTCCATTACCAAACAAAACACGATAGAATAGTTAGTTTAAAATAAATTTTTACACTAAAGAATATATTCAATATTAGCAAGATTTTTACAAATTTGAACATGAAAATGATTTGAAAAATAAAGCAATAGATCTCTTTATTCAATTTTACAAAATACACAACAATTAGGAACTATTATAATCTACACAAATTTTATTTCAACTTATGCTAAAGTATTTATTTAAGATCTGGATTTCTTTCAACAACAAAACAAACCATTTTTTCCACTTATTGAAACAAGGTTAACAAATTTTACAGCTTAATCAAATTATTACTCATTTTGGTATGGAATTTAAAGATCTTATAACACGACTTTATTTTAATCCATCAGATTTTTATTTTATTTTCAAGTAGCATTTCAGATAGCATACAAAAAATTTGAATTACACATTTCAAAACATCCAACTCGTTTATTATTTCATGCAATTCATGTTTTTGATCCTAAATACATACATTTAGGAAATAATATTCAAAGACATAGCATTTATCAATATTCAATTATTAATGAACTTAATAATCCTTCTGATGATTTATTACATAAATGGGATATTTATTGTGGATTAGAATTTGATGAAAAAGTAAATTAGATATTTATTGCAATGCGTTTACCAATTCTTTATCAAATATCATTGAATTATATTTGGTTACCTATATCAAGCTGTGCTGTTGAGCGTAGTTTTTCTATACAATACTTTATTAGATAATAATCGTCAATACAATCACTTAAACAACTTAATATGATGTATTTTAATTGAAATAATTAAATAATTTGTAATTTTTTTTGTTAATTGTAATAAAATTATAATATATAATTATCACAAAATATCATAAATATTATAAAAAATACCACAAAATCAATAAAAATTAAATCACAACGCAAGATTTACATCACACACAAAATTTACTTTATATCACCACAATCACCACAACAAATAATTGTCCCTGATATGCACATATATTTGCGCCACATATTTCTGGTATTTGACATCTTTGAATTAACTTATACTGTAAATATCATTATCCCTGAGGTTCAGCTTGATAACATGTATTTTATAAATAGATTCGAATATAATTTTCACAAAATAAAGTAGCCAAACATTCTTCTCAACATTCTTTTTTGTATCTCATTATAGAGATTTTATTATGATTATAAATTTTAGTTAATATTTCTATCGCCATTGTTTTTTCAACTATCGTCAAGAAATGTTGATTAGTTACTGTAAGTAACATGAATATCACTATCCAAAACACAGTGGCCTATAAAGTGCAGCGTTTAACTAATTATAAAAGGAATCTTTGAAATAAATTAAAAAACGATAAATACTGGTGATAATTATATTTAAGGGAATTTACCGTTGCACCTATTTTATTCGATCATTAAAAAGTTTTTTTTTAACGTAAATCACAAACATTTTTAAATAAAGCTCTGATTGATATGGGTTTGAATATAATCGTCGTTAACTAAACCTCAGGGTATAATTCCAATGAATCCAGTCTTATTGCGCGATTGCAGATTTTTTTGCTTTGACGCATTACTATCAGAATAATCAGAATAATTTATATAAATTCAAATAATGCAGCCGAATAAATAATAAAATTGGGTCAATTATTTACGTAATCAAAGCATAGCATGTCTCTTTCTTTTTCTTTAACGTTAACGGAATGGATGAATATAAATCATTTTTACAAAAATAACTTTTTTTTTATTTTTTGAGGGGCAATGTAAAGATTTTCTAATTACATATTCGATTCGTTACAAAAAAAAAAAAAAAAAAAAAAAATTTCGAGAACTTTTTTTTTAAAAAAAGAAACTGACTTTTTTTAATCCAATTTTACCAAATGGAATAGAATATGTTATAAGGTTTTGTTTTTCCTAAAATTATAAAAAAAAAAAAATTTTACAAAAATTATTCGAATGTTTCGGGGCTCCAGCGGGAATTGAACCCGCGGCCTCTCGCACCCAAAGCGAGAATCATACCACTAGACCATAGAGCCGAATCTTAGTTTAAAGATTTATTTATTAATATATATATAAATATCCTTTGAAGCGTGTTATATTTATAATATAATATAGAAATGTGTGTCAATCAAATGTTTGGAATTTTCTTAAAAAATAATGTTTGTTAATCGTAACCACTTAAGGCATGATTAAAATATTAAAAATGTCGGACCTTTTTAGCATATTGATACCATAATTTATTGGAAAAAAAAAAGTATAAAGTTATTATTGTCCAATAAAATGAATGATTTAATTTAAAATTTTGATTTTTTTGTCGCTATCATAAACGAATTTTTTTTTTTGACACAAATTCAAAGCTTTTTTGGTATCTGTTATGTATAGGAAGATGCACATTTTTTTTATGTTGTCGTTTATGGAACTGTGTTTTATAATTATCTGCACGTGTAGGACTGATTTCCTTATAAGGAAATTTTTAATTCAAAAAAAAAAAAAGATCATTCGATGAATATATATATAATCGTTGTTTTGTTTCTATATCAGCTTTCTAGATAATATCAGATGCGAACACTTTTCACATCAATATAATTAAACTGACATAAATGAAGAAGCCTAATATAAAGAAATTATTGCATTAACAGTTCGATAAGCACCAATAATTTTACTTTGGAGCAGTTTTTCAAGAAATTGTACAATCCCATGTAATTTGTTGTGTATTATTACTTTTTTTTAAAAAAAAGAATATTCATTGAAAGTCGTTCAGAATTTTTAACAACCAGTTTCTTCTTGATTATCATTTCGTTTTTTATCAATACAACAAATAAATATACTATTTAAATATAGCATTAAAAGGTAAAGGATTAAAGTCAAGGAGTAAAGGAGATAAAAACAATTATCCTAACTCACAGAAATAAAAATAATATCGAAGCTTGAATGCATAACAATAAATGTTAAACATAAATTTCAGTTGTTTATTTAAGGACGGAATACTGCTAGAAAATATTTAAATCATATGTGCATTGTCGGTATGGTAGTATAATGATACGGTATTGTTTCTCTTTGGACATCTTTATTATCGACTTTTAGGAACATTAGCTATGATACCGATATCAATTTTTTAAATACGGATAACGTAAGATACTTTTTAAACTTTTGACAATAATAATTTATCAAAATAATTTTTTGCATGCCGATGTTTAAAGAAAAGCAATATAATGTCAAGCTTATGAGTTTGTTATTATTATCACAATTATTAATTTCTTAAAAAAAAAAAACAAAAAATTTTAAATCATCAATAATAATAAATGTCAAATTCTCAAAGATTTAATCTATAGCTATTTAAAACAAAAGAAATAAATTCACCATATAGTAATAACAAATATTTACAACATAAATTGTGACATCCAATTCCTACTCCATATTTACCCTTTCTCTTGGTACTAATTTAACAATAATATCATTCTTTGCCATCACAACAAATCTTTCTTCCTTTACAACATCTTCCAATTTCATAGCCAATTCTACATTAAATTTTTGCATAATTAAACAAATCATCATCTTAATTTCAACCATAGAAATTCGTTCTGCAGGACATTTTCTTGCTCCGAAACCAAAAGGACAATAGGTATTTGGCGTAAAATCTTTAATTTTATTATATGAGAAACGTGTTGGATCAAATTTTTCGGGTTCAGGAAAATAATCAGGATTCTCATGAAATAAAGGAATTGGATAAATAATTGTTGTGTCTGCTGGTACCGTAAAGCTCTTGGATTCTACAAGTGTTGGAAGTAAGGTTTCCGATTTTAGTAATCTGGCACAGAAAGCTCCTGGCGGATGAACTCTTAGAGATTCCTTAACAACTTGAGTTAAATATTCCATTTTTGAAAGTTCTATTGAAGGTAACCTCATTAGATTTAGGATCAAGGGTTTGTAGTAAATGTATATACGCTTAATCGTATTAAAATTTATTCATACCATCAAGGTTAGGTAAGCGACCTTCTAATATTTTGTCAATTTCTTCTTGGAGTTTTGTTTGAACATCAGGATTTTGTGTTAAGGCCAAAATAGTATAAGGAATTGCAACACCAGTTGTATGAAATCCGGCCATTATATAGCCGGAAATGATGCATGTAATCTATCAATAAAAAAAGAACGACACGATTATTAATATTCAAAAAAAAATTTTTTCCTCAACAATAGATGTAGGAAATAAATGAACATACCGATTCATCAGAATATGGTTTTTCAGTTTCGGGTTCATTATTGGACACTAGGATATCAAGTAAATCTTTCGCACCAGTTTTCTCTTCATTTGTTCCAGCAGCTTTCTTTCTTCTCTGATCAATAAAGTTGCAAGACCAACCTTTCAAAACCTCGAGAGACTGTTGGAATTGTTCTTCGCGTGGAAAATCCAATATACCAAATTGTTTATCAAATAAACCACTTAATACGATATCATAAGACCTCTTATAGGTGCTTATATCAAGATCTTCTGTATCTATGCTAAAATTTTTTTTATAAAAAAGTTAAAATTTGTCTTTTGCGAAATAATACAATCGATAACATACCTGAGAACAACATTAAGAGTAGCTCTCATAGAAAATTCAAGGTTTTCTTCTTGCATCTTAAAAACATGATCTTTATTGTCCTTCACAAGTTTTTCCCATTTTTTAATCATTTTGATTCCAAAATCTCTAATACTTTTATACTTTGCAACAATAACTTTTAAAAAGGAATTATAATAAATATATTTAATTCATCGATTTTTCGTGTATAGTGAGGGATATAATTACCTTCATTTCCTAAAGAAGGTGCAACTAATTTCCTAAATCTAGCAGCTCTGTCGGCATTATAAACTTGTAAATTATCTTCCCCGAGAAAAGGTTCCAAGAATTTAAATAAATACACAGGACGGTCACCAACTGGTAAAGTAGCTTTTATGATCATAGGATCGATAACTGAAATAGTATTTGGATAGGGTAACTTTGATGAGACACAAACACCTTGATCTGCATGAAGTTTGCGAAGATATGGTATAAATCCTCCATAAGAAGAAATATCAATATTTTCATTTTTATCAGTAGAAGGTTCCGCTTCATAATTGATGACGGTAGTAGTTCTTTCGTGAATAATAATAGTTTGTTTTGGAATTACACTCGAACGATTCAAACGGGAGGCACGTTTTCTGTACAGATAAAGAGTAGGTACGACGAGACATACTGCTGTCACAATCAAAATTTTAGCGAAATCAAATTTATTTAAAGTTAAAATGTAATCGAAAATTTGTTTAAAATCAACCATTTTGTCTTGATTCAAGAAGGCGTGCGAAAAAAAAGGTCAGCAAGCATAAATATAGGAAATTAGAGATTAAGTTAGTATTTGGCGTAGTAAAATACTTTCCGTAGTAAAATAACATGTTACTACTAACTTATAAAAAACGCGTATGACTTAATTAGTTCTACGCCAAATGATTCCTAAACCCATTTTGAATTAGGAATGTGAATTGGTCAATTTGTATGTCGATCATTTCCTAATTATCACTAAAATAATTAAGTTGATTGGTTCAATTTTATTATTAAATTTAATATTAATTTTAAGTGCGAATAAGATCTACAAGAGCGCAGTTCGATCATGAAGCATTACTATTTATAGAAATTTATCATTTAACTTGAACATCTGTTAATGGTAAAAAGAATTCAACCTTGGAACATATTTCTTTTTTCTCGGAACTTTTTATTCAATAAATATATTTTTTATTCATGTCTAAAGAAATCTATGAATATTTCAACCGAGATCCTACGAAATGGAGCATCCTTAGTTTCCTGAACGAATGCGAATTAGAACCGTATGAAACAAAAATAGATACTTATATAAAACAACTCAAACAAATAATTGAATGTGACTATGAGAAAGATGACAGGAAGAAAAGTGCTCAGATTCTGTTCGATAAATACCAAAAGGCGAGTAAAAATCTCTTTTCACTGAGAGTGTAGGTGAGATAAAGTGGCGTGACGGAGTGACCTTCTTGGTAGTCCAGTCATTCAAGGCTTTTTGCCGAGCCACGAAACTGGTGTTGGCGCTACTCGAGTTAACGGTGGCTAAAGGCTTCTTGCCGATCCAACATTGGACCCACTGGGGCACAGGTGACCTTCTTGGTTGCGATGTGTTCTGGTGGGAGGAAAAATTGGATGGATAAATGTTAGCAGAAAAATATTTTAATTTCCAGATCCTATTTTCTAGGCTCCCCAACCCGATCGTAAGAAAGCAAGAGAGTGGGAGGAAAAACGTTCGCGTAGGTAAATAAACATGAATCGACCTACAATTGCAGGCATCAACGGGATCATAAACGGAAATATAAACGGCGGAATTTTTACTGGAATATCAGAAAGGACTACATTAAAGAGAGATCGAGAAAAGGTACAGATGCGCGGTTTTTTGTACCGTGAATTGGCAGAACTAATTGTGTGATTATTCCATTACTTAGGACTACGATGTAGTCACAAACAAACAAAAATTGACGATGAGAATGCTCAATGGCCCTGTATCCAAGCTCACATACCTCCTTTGAGAGTTGTCTCTCCTTCAAACAGCTATCTTTACAGCACCCAGCAGGAATTAATTAATCACATTTCGAAATGTTTTACTTCTTCAATTCCAGCTGTAGGAGCAAAGCGTAATGAGCCCAGTGATAACAATGAAGAGCAGGTTGAGGGTGATGAGGAGATAAAAGTTGATCTAACAAGTATCACAGAGCATGTGCAACGTGCACCAACTAATGAGGTAAATCTCACATGTCAAGATTTATTGTTTTTTTCGTATATCTCAGTTTTTTTCTTTCTTTAGTGGAAAGTTGGTGACATCAACGTGACACAGAGGTTCCGTCATTACCAGGAAGAGGTACTTATAAAAGCGGAGAATGAAGGTTTGACATATGAGAATATTTACGAAGTCCTGTAAGTATTTCAAGACATGTAAAGTTTTGACTAGCGCAACAATCATATTGAGCATCTTTTTCTTCACTTCATTTAGAGCTTTATCATCAATGATGGTGCTCTGTTCGCCATGTCCGTATCACGTGTTCACGAATCAAGAGTGGAAAGAGATTACGAAAACCAATCCTTACAGTGCAAAAGAACCATTACTTCCGCCAGAAATTGCATCGTCGCTTCGTGATACAGCTGGTAGACATTTTATTTGTGGAGATGTCTTCATGGATCGTGGAGAATCGGAGTTAAATAAATTAGTCTCAATCATGTTCAACAACTTGTAAGTTTACTCGTTCTGTATATTGTGTATTATCCATGAATTTGTGCTTACATAAATTCTTTTACATTACAGATATTATGGCATCCCCGATGTTGCTCCATTGAAGTTATCTGAAGAAGAGCACTGTGACATGTTCGTTTATCCGATCTCTCGTTCATTTCATAGATCTGGAAAAGAATATGACCTTGTCTTAAATCGTGCTACTAGGGGGTCAAAAAAAGTCCCGATTTATCTTGTGTTGTAAATAAAATTCCCATTTTAAACTCGGAATTTAAACCATTGGGGTATACTCCATTGCAACGGAGTAAAGATACCATGAAGGCACAACTAAAGGCTCGAAAATCAATTAATCAGCAACTGGAAACTAAGGGAGGTCCAGGAATTAGTGCCGTATTTTTAAACATGGGTATGTATGCATGCTTGCAATAGATGAGATTACGTGATTTAGATATACATTCAATTATCTCATAATAATCAGGTGATTTAATGGAGTCCTCCATTGTGGATTTGCAATACGACGGCTTATATCGTTCCTGGCCGTTTCTTACAACCAAGCTGGTGATCGACAAGGCTACAATCCCATTAGCAGAATTTGCGATCAGCCATTTAGTTGCATTAGAGGTATATGGCATGTCATCTTTGATTTTCATCATAACCATTTTGCTCAACTATTCACTTTTTTCATGGCAGGAACGTGTTGAAAACATTGCTAGGGACTTCAAATGTCAAAATTATCGAAATAACAAATCTACACAACCTGCAAAAATATCCTTTATGCGTAATCTACCGGATTCTCCACAAATAAATATGTTACTTAATTAGGGTTGAAAGTTAAAAGCAGACTTCTACGAGTATGAAACATAATGAAAAGTGAATCAAATGTCTTCTTTTTGTTCTTTACCAGTTTGTTAATTCTCACAAAAGATTTCACAAATGACTTGGTGAAATTAAGCATCGAGTTCACACTCTTTCTCAGTAATTTTCTATATGTAAAAGTGAAGCATTTAATAAAGTTCACTTATGATTTTTTATGTGTATGATACATGGGGTGTGATGCAGTAGGGAAAATGGTATTTATTAATTGATTTCTTCACATTGCACAGACGTAAAGGTGTACTAACCCGCAAATCGAATTTTTTTTATCTTGGCAAAATTTACAATGGTGTAACGTGTATATTAACAATTCATGAATTTTGTGCAAACTATAACCAATACCAAAATGTTTCATCCTGACTATAATCATATTATTGATAAGCTTCCAGAAAGCCTGATCAAGAGAACGTATCATAGACTTTTAAATCACTCAAGAGATCCTGTTCCATTAGAACTTATCTCTGAAAAGTCTGATTGAATTGAATCATATCTGCACCATAAATTGGAAATTTATAAGAATTCATTAAACTGGAAATGCAAGTCTACGAATCAGAAAAAAATATCACATCCTTGAAGCTGGTCAGAGTGTAATGTATCTTCAGAATTTCCACTTGAATATATTTCAGAAAATGAGAATCATACTGGAATTCTCAGCTGTAATTGTGAGGGAAAGAATAATTACCGGGTTATGAATGAACTTAAAGCCTTATCCCAGCATCTGATTGATTATAATCAAAAGACTATAGAAAAAAATCTTGCAGAATATAGATATGGATTACAAAGAGCGGATTAATGCAAATGAGAAATTACAATATGAAATTGAAAATCTAAAATGCAGATACAGGAGGCAGAAAAAATATTGTATTGATGATATCAAACTCTACTCACTAAAAATTTGATCCCATCCAGCTCGTATCCTATGAGGATAGTTTGAAGGCACTGTTAAATCAAAGACAATAAAATTGCGATCAGTCAAATAGTTAATGACATCTTCATATATACTACACCAGTCATAAGCATATAGACAAAGAATTCTGCTCAATTCTTCTGAAGTGGACCCATTAAAAGTACAACATAATTTAAGTTTTTTCTTATCAATTTTGGACAGTTAAAAAAGCTCTGTGTGATATACATACTGCTAATATTTTTGTGATACCCTTCAGTAAAATAAGAACTGATTTTCTTCTGAACTTTCTTTGAATCAGCACATACATCTTCAAATATAATCCTGTACCTCTTTCTGAAGAAAATGAATTCAGCTTTGGGATTTTATCAGGTTTTATTGCTCGAAATATGATATTTTCACAATATGGTTTTAGGCTATTTGCAATTATCTAATAATCAGATTTGAGATACAAGTATTTCAGCTCCTTGAGATGATGACCTATCAAAAGAAAATCATCATTTTTAATATATCGTGTCCCTTCTTTTTTACCTTTAAACATTTGATAAAGCTTGTTTCCCAATAATAGGTTCACAACTTCATTAGTTTTTTCTGAATTGATACGACCAAAAATTAATACTGTAAAAGGTCATTTGGGAGTTAAATTCAATCTGTTGAATCTTTTTGCATCTTTTATCTCATCAATATGGAGAATGATTCTATCTGCTGAATTAAGCTTTCTGACTTGATGTTTCTTATAATCTTTCATATTGCTTAATATTATACTTTAAAAATATATTATGAAATTTTCAGACAGGCTGTCGTCTCGAGAATTAACTTAGAGAATTATTCAAGAATCCTTTCTCAATTAGCATATGCTTAATGTAAGGAAAAAGATTACATATATATGGATGGCATTTCGATAAGACATATACCTTGCTCCTTGTATATATCCCGCTTCTTCTGCTCTTGTGATTTTTGTTCCTCCAAATCTATATTCCCTCTCCTATAAAACATTGAATTAAGATGATAGTGTTGAGGACCTTAGAATTCAAATACTAGTTGTAGTTCCTCATTATATCCATCGAGTTGCATTCCATCTAAAAAATTCGGTCTATATGATAGAAATTTCTTGCCTAGCAGATCTTCAAAAATATAATGTACATTTCTTTTGCTAGTATAATGGCATAGAAGACACTATTCAAATTTTTTCACAATATATTTTAATGAATAATCCTACTAGTATACACCATTCTCATAAGATCAAAGATATACATTATGACCATTTATTTGCCAGACTTTCCTAGACATTATCTATCATGCTTCTTGACGTATTTTAAAGCCTGAACTATTTCATTATTATTAGGAGAAACATGGATGAAATACACAGATAATATACTTTGGGGTGGGTATTCAACTTTTTTTGGATTAAATATTAGCATCAATTCCTCTCTTACAAATCTTCGCTTTAGAATATATTCTCCATCATCGAAATAATAAAGCACAGATTCATTTTTAGATACTACTATTTTTCAGACTTTATGAAGACTTGGCGATCATATAGGATCAGTTATGTGTCTCTAATTCTTCATGTCTCCCTTCCTTTCTGCATTAGCAAGAAGATAGCAGATAGTATCGCCTTCCCTATAAGAAATCGAAATAAGGAAATGATACGTTTTTTTTAAGGTTTGTATACGTAATTAATGATTCTATATCA
>CAMKVN010002312.1:0-14143 GCA_946474995.1 Funneliformis geosporum
TTTTTTAATAAGGTTTTAATATAATTTAACCAAGTTTTACCTTTATCATTTAGACGTCTGTCTAAACTCTGGATTTTGTCTAGCAACCTTATTTATAATAAAAAAGAAAATGTATATTTCAAACTTAAAAAAAAATATTCTTTTTATATGCTATCACATACCACATTTAAAATTAAATTAATCACTTTAGGAACTAATTTATTTTCCTATAGAAATATCCTTTTATAGATGTATCACATTATGAAATTGTAACACTATTCTAACTTTAAAAAAAAACGCCTTAATTTTTTTATCAAACCTAAAATGAAAATTGGTATAACGTCATCCAAGATTGACTTCCTTGTGAAATGACGTCATTTCTGGCACTCCCCTAACTTCTTCATTTTATTAATTTGTTTTTATTTAGTTAATTACTGCTTAAATACAAAATAATATACTAAATTAATTTATAAATTTTCTTAAATTTACAAAATTTTAGGTTATATTATACTATATTAATAAGTTTTTATTAAAGCTGAGAAGGTGGTTTTATAATCTTAAAAACACTTTTTTTTTAATTTTAAACTATCTAATATGAGTTTTATTAAAAATCTATTGACTAAAAAATAGATTTAATTTGATTGATAATCTGAAAGTTTTGTTATTTATTAATTTAGATTTGTTTATTATTTGTTTAGAGAGCATTAATGGTTATAAAAAAAAAATAGTAATAAATTATAAAGGGTTTGATTCTTAACGAATCGATGACTTTTACATAATTTGCTAATATAAAAGAAGTAGCTCCGTTAGCATGGGATTTATAATAAAACCTTTAATCAAATTAATTAATTTGTTCTGATTAATTCTGTTTTCATTTAACATTTTTTTATAACAAATTCAAGTTGCAATAATGTAAAAGAAATTTAATAAAGATTATTCATTGTTAAATTATTTTTTGAGATATTTTCATTTTATAATTATCAGGTAATACTATCACGTGACTTGTATTCATATAAAATTGGATTCAAAGTTTAGTTTTTAATATATGGAAAATACCACACCATGGAACGAAGAGACGCTACAAGGCGACGGCAATTATTGCAACTAGATCAGCCAATTTCTTTCATTCGAGCAAAAAATAAAGGTATCGATTAATTTTCTAACCAACACATTTATTAAAAACCTTTCTGACAGAACTTTAATATAAAATTAGCTGCTGATGAAGCAAGAAAACAAGAAGAATCAAAAAACGTATTACAGGGACTTCTTGGCGATTATAGCGATAGTGAGGAAGATAATGAGGAGCAAGTTTCAAATTCACAGCTTGGTAGGCTTAGCAATTCTTGAGAACAATCAACTTTTTTTTTATTATATAAATTGCAAAAAAAAAAAAAAAGAAAATAAAAAATAAAAAATAAAATAAAAATAAATAAAATAACAACAGAAAATAAGATAATAAAAAACCGGTTGGCGATAAACAAAATCTTCGTGAGTTGGTGGTGTATTGGGATTAGTGAGGTTATGTTATTGAACAAGAAATGACTGATAAACATTTTTGAAAAGAGGAACCAAACGAAGCAAATCCTCAAACCGTTTCTGTTCTAGCTAAGGACAGTCCGAAGCCATCTCCTCCTCCTTTGCCCTCAATACCGTCAGCTCATTCCTATCCTGATCCGGAAAAATCTTCAGTAATTATCGATCAATCAGAAGATAGCATTGAAGAAGCTTTGAAAAGTTTCATGTCAGAAATCAATGCCTTGCCTGTTACATCAATTAATAGCGATCTTCTAGTTCCGATTGATGAATTCAAAGATAATGAAAAAGAATCAACATCGACACAAATATCCAATTTAGATTTTGATTGGGAAAAATATTGGCATAACGAAAACAAATGTCATTATTATTATAATAAAAAGACAGGAGAAACACGATGGGAGCACGAAATACAACATATAAGCTCAGACGGTTCTTTGGCATTAAGTACTTCCAAAGAAATGAATAATTTGAATTTATATTCGAAAGAACCTAACAATACTGATATCGAAATGGATTCTCAAACAACAACTCTCAAGGATAATTCTACTCAAAATATTTCTCTTAGAGTTCCCCCATCAGATTCACCATTGCATGGTCGCTCACATGATGCATATAGTAGACTTTCAAACCTTGCACCTATTGTAACTCATTTGAAGCTTGAAAGGCATCAAATAGAATTTGCCACTAGAATGCATGATTGGCAAATCGGAGCTTTGAATTCTCAATATTTTGAAAAGGTTATTCTTGAAGGATTAGAAAGGTTATTACAAGGAGTCGAAGGTAAATTAATTATATTTAAATAAATTAGATCTTTTCTCAATTTTCTGACAGTATGTATTATATAAGAACTTTTTCTTTATCGGAATAAAAGAACAAGTTTCACCTATTGGATGGGTTTGTAAATGGAAACCCGAAACGCAAACTTACAATTGGATACATTTACAGACGGTAATTTTGTCCAATTATAATCATCAATTTTATATAAATATATACTCATTTCTATATTTAATAATCTGTATATTAGAATCAAGTTTCATCGACTTATCCGAGTCAAAGTTTGTATACAAGTCTTAATAATCATTCGACAAACGTTGTGCTTATTAGTAGTCATCAATTCTTCTAGCGCTTATGTCGCGTCACAATCATCTAATACACATTATCTTCCCGCTTTATCCGTAGGTCATGAGCAATATCAAATTTCACAAAATTTTCATTCCATGTCGACTTCAACTACACCATCTATACTAAACCTACCACCGTTACCACCTTTACCGCCTCCACCACCTCCACATCCTGATTCTGTGGTGGATTTAGATGTTAACAAAAAATCTGAATATTCTGAAGATGTCAGTCATCAGGGAGTACAACTCGCAACCGAAAAGAAACGTAAAAAGGAAAAAGAGCCTTTGATATCTGGATTCAAGAATAAAAAAATGGTAATTATTATTTAAAAAGTTAAGTAAATCGATATATTAAGTGTTAATATTCTTTTAATTTAAAAGGCGACGCTTGTTGAAAAGTGGAAAGCAGCCGAAGATTTTCTTTCTAATACTGATTGGGATGAAGTAAGAAAACATCAACATGGAATTGGTTCTTCAGATCCTGAATCTTGGATTAAAGAACAAATAGAATCAGGAGAAGCAGCAAATAATCCTAATTTAGAGCCGATTAAGGGAGATTGGCGTCAAAGAGTTAGAAATAAAAAAATCTGACAAAGTATAAATTTATAAAGATTATATATATATATCTAAGAATGATTAATATCTGTTATAGATAGTAGTTTTAAAATATAATCATAATTATATATATATATTTGAATCACTAATTTCGAACATCTTTATTTCAAATAAAAAGTAATAACAAAAAGATTTTAAACATTAAAATTCATGTAATAATGAATGAAAAACTCTAAATTAGGAATTCGAAAAAACAATTAAGACTTCTTGACAACCAATATAATTCTTAAAAATAAATAAATAATAATAATTAGCAAGTCGATAATAAAAAGTCAATAATACCGTTATAAGTATATATTCTTAACGTTTAAAAAGAAAACAAACGAATTATGATTTTTTTTTTTTTTTTTTTTTTTCCCTCTATATATATCCGTTCTACAATACTCAATACTCCGTGAAAATAATGATAATAAAAATAGTAAAAAAAGACTACCCAAACTTTTCTTCACTTGCTTTTTTTTTACAATTTAAATTTTTAGGAAGCGACAAATATTACAAAGAAAAAAAAAATTAAAAAAAATAATGTAATCGAATATATTAGCCTCTAATGTAAAGAGCTTTCTCTGCCCCTCCGACCCTCCCTGCGCGACCAGTTTTATCTACGTGATCAAGCCCTAGTAAATCTTCATTCGATAATCTCTTATCCGATAAGATTATATCTAATAAAGGCATTAAATTTAGTATAATAAAAACGATCGAAGATGCAATATAAAATCTATCCTTACCATCATCCTCGAGATATTCAGGTTTAGAGTATGAAGATCCAGGCACAATTGCAATCCTTACTCTCGCAAAATCTTTTTCGCTCATACCAAGCCGATGCAGAAGACGTCGCTTAGTATCAGCGAAAACCTCACCCTGTTTGTAAAATAAAATAAAAAGATTTATCAGGATATCTACATTCTTGAAAATCAAATAATAATAATAATAATAATAATAATAATAATAATAATAATAATAAATTACATGTTTAATAACAAATCTGAATGGAATCCCATGTGTACGAAGCGGTTCCTTTGTGAAATGGTACACTTGGATAATTCGATCATTGTTATCAGCGAGAAGTTCATCTTGAGGTATTTCCTATATATAGAAATAATAATTAAACGAAGAAATAAATCCACGATAAAATAATTATAAATAATTTACCTCTGCATATAAAGTCGTAAATTCTTGTATCTTTTCTATCGGTTCAGTTCCTATACAATCTCTGTGAATCTTATGATTCATAACTTCATATAACCTGATACTGGCATTTGGTGA
This sequence comes from Funneliformis geosporum, assembly GCA_946474995.1. NCBI lineage: Eukaryota > Fungi > Glomeromycota > Glomeromycetes > Glomerales > Glomeraceae > Funneliformis > Funneliformis geosporum. Next base: position 4,515 of record CAMKVN010002312.1, read on the forward strand.
TGATAATGTCACCTTTTTTAAAATTTCTTCCAAGATATCATTAACGATGGCATTTTTTTGAAGACGGATATCAATTTTGTGCTCCTAAGTAATTTATTAAATTTTCAATATGAATGAAAAAAAATTTAATAAACAAAATTATATATACCTCCTCTTTAACAGTGTTTCCAAGCCAAGTAATTTTAAAGAACTTTTTCGTTTCTAGTTCTACAATACTTATGTCCAACATCTCGTAGAATAAGAGATGTGATGATGGAGTCAAATATGCTTGAAGCATCTCTGAGAGGGTCTGATTGGTAGTTCTTTTAATTACATTCTTTGGTGTACCAGATGTAGAATGTGCAGTGGTAAATCGTAATTTGAGAGGATCCGTGCGCAAATGCGCAGCGACTTGTTCGGCAACCTATGTTAATAAATATTAATAAATTGTAAATTTAATTATGAATTGTATTTAACTAATAGGAAAGATTCACATGCCTGATCGTATGTCCACTTTTTATTTAAAACTAAGTCGAATTCGGGTTTTGGATCGCGATCTTTCAATTTTGGCTTGAATGAAACAACAATACGTAAAGTCAATGATTCATAGAATTGAATGATGTTATGAATTCGACCAGCTGATGAATGCTCTTGAATCCTAAAAAGATATAAAGGTATCTTAAATATTAAATAACATAAGGTCATAATAATTTATAATACATACTCTTTATCAGTTAACATCTTTTGGAAAACAATTATATCTCCATCTTGTATCTCAGATTGTTGAAAAGTAGATTTGAGTTTCATTTCTTCAATCATGTTTGGTTTGATTTCCTATATGGAAAAAAATATATAATTAAGGATAAAAGAAGAATTATAAAATTACATTATAAATTTATAATAATTAATAATATGCTTGCTTCATAAATTTTCAATTGAGTATCTGGAGGAAATTCTTTTTTTTCACAAAGGATGCGAAGATAGTCAACAAGTTTACCAAACTTTTGTATATATAGATGACCAAGGCCTCTATAAAACAAATATGTTAATATAAAATATCTACAAGAAGTTCATAATTAACATAAAAATTATCTTACTCCAAAGTTTGTGTGTCAGGATCAAAATACTTAAGGAAAACCATTATGTGATTGTTTCCTTCAATTGGAGGAAACCATGTCTAAAGAAGTAATATATAAATTAAAATAAAGATATATGAAAGATTTAATATATACCAATTATATATATACCTTGCCATTAATTGGTTTGTCTGCTACCTCCATATACAACTTTAATTCAATCTGCCGGGAAGCCATCTTTGCATGAATATCTTCCATACCTATTTGCAATGTAGTAAGTCATCAATTTATATATTATAACATCATTTAAAACATTATATATTAATAAAATTATACTAAATACTGACTCGCATTTTCATAAGCTTCTGGTATTGGCGCATCAGGTCGAACGGTTTTATTTTGCCGATTTACAAGAACCCAGAATCGTATTTGTTCAGGAGGAATATTATTGAAAGTTCGAGCAATATATACTTTAAAAGCACCATATGTATCAGTTTTTAAAATTTTATATGAATGTACGTCAGAAAGAGGGTATTGACGATCATCAAAATTAGCGAGATCAAATCCTTGATGGTTTTTGAAAGTTTCAGCAGTAACAACCTAAATATGTTCTAATTAATCATGATTCATACACAAAGTATCTCCCTTTTTTTTTTGGAAAAAAAAAATTTTTTTTTACCTTGACAGGAAGATAAAGATGTCTTTCTTCCACTTCTTTTTTCCTTAGTTCTTCTTTGGCTTTTTCCTCGTCCAAACGTCTCTCTGTTACATAATAGATAATAATTTAATTTTCAAAATATATTTTTGAACTATAAAAAATTGTAATCATGAACGTACGTAAATGTGTAGGTATGTCCTCAAGGAGGACAGGAGACAATAACTCGTCAATATCCGATTCACGAATATACACTAACATATAAGCATTAGTGAATCGTTTAAGATTCCTTCCAGTTGGACGAATTGTAGTGATAGGACTAGCATTTGGAGGTTCACCACCATAATTATCCTCAAGTACTTCCCTTTCTATCACAGGTGTAACACGGTCATCATCAAATTTAAACCTATTAATTATTTAATTAATTAAACGTTGATTTGTATCAAAATTGAAATAGAAAAAAAAAATTATTTAAATGATGATACCATTTTCCATCTTTTTCAGGTTTTAATAAAGCAAAGTAATGACCTCCATGTACATCACCACTATGGACAAGTACACTAAATTTACATTAAAGGATAATTAATAAAATTCACATTCTGGATAAGTATAAAATATAAAGTAAAGGTATAAACTAACCCGTGTAATAAATATTTATGAGGTTTCGATCTATCTGCATCTTCTGATAAAAATTCATCTAAATCGATTTCCATTGGAAATTCTTGACGATCATTAATCTAATATTATAGAAATTTAATAAGAAAGGATCGATAACAAATATTCATCAAGCACATATAATTAAATATATTACCTTAACATTTACTTCCTTTTGTATATCGTATTCAAATCTTTTAAGTTGCAAGTGTAAAACTGGAGGAAAGCTTTCAAATATGACACCTTTTTTAGCATCCTAAGTATAATAAAATAATTAAAATATCTTAGCATAACGATTATACAAAGGTACGCATGAATAATTCTTAACCAACCTGTAACCCGTAACCTTCAGCCATGTATTTATTATCACCTTCCAACGTTTCCTCTTGAACATAATCTTTGAATGAATCTCGTAAAGTTTTGCAACCTCTCACATTAAGTTGAATATCTAACCATAAATTAAATTAAAAACTTTTTTCTTGAATAATTCTTATCTTTCAAATATATTAATAATATTAATGATTAAATATTTTACGATTACCATAATAATCTTCAACACGAGAAGATTCGTAATCAACATTGACGCATTTAACATAACTTTTCATCTTTCCAACAAAGAGTTTAGTAATCGCGCCATCTGCTTTTGTGTTCTATGATGATTTTTTTTTGAATAACTAAGATAAAAAATAAAGGACCTTCACCACAATTTTTAAATAAGGACGACTGAAAAGCTACCTTCATTTTTCCCTCGAGATTATCTTGCAACACTCTGTTAAATTCTTGCACATCGTGTTGCATAAAAGAATCCAAAGAATCCCATCCAAAAGATTTTGTCAATTCCGTCGTTCCAACAGGAGTATCCGAGGTTTGTAATTGGTAGAAAACTCGTTGTAATGCCAAGGAGACACTTTTGACTGGTTCGTCGTCTTCTGTGGGAATTTGGTAGACTGCCTATAATTACAAATATTTCATAAAATTTAGAAATTGAATAAATTATCGATAAAAAATTTTCATTGATGGGACTTACCTTACGGAAATATGTCGTGCAGAAAAGTGATTGTAACAACGAATTCATGTAACACGTAGCGCCTTGGTTCTTCAGTCCCACATACCCGGTTTCCTTCTTTGAATCATAACTATATGAAGAGGTTAAACACAACGCCAGAAATATTGAAGGCCATAACAAAAGAGAATATTTGCGGATCAAGCTTCGAATGATAGAAATAAAGGAGGTAATATACTTTATGAAGTTATGCCATAAGACACCTGTAGGATCCTTCAATACTCGTATAAACGCCGTAATATTGGTCGATTCATTCTCAATTAGCGCACGCGTTCGGTTGTCAGAAGGTACAAACAATTTACGTAGATCGTAAAATCGTGTAAAACCCCAGTCTGATTCTTCGGCAGTGAATCGATGATGCGCATCTGAAATAAAAAGTAAAGCCCACAAAAAATAACAAAAAAAAGCATAGTAATGTGTATGTAGAGTGTGATTTGCACAATAGCAAAAATTTATGACTACAATAATAACTAAAAAAAGAGAAAAAAAAATTTCTCTTTACATACGATGAACAATATATTGCGTTGAATCTTCAGGATTCCACAAAACTAAAGCGAATTGAACGCATGAATGCCAACCCAATGGAGCGCCTTTAGGATCAGAAAAGTCAAGATAAATAGAAACAGAATCATGATTGTTATTGCCAAAGGGAAATAGCAAAATTCGCCTATAGATTGTTAAGATAATTTAAAAGGTCATTCATTATTTAATTTGTTAAAATTCAAATTTATAAAAAATTAGAAATTCACTAACCATTTCCAACCTCCAGCTTCGAATTCTGGTCCTGTTATCCTCTTTTCCAAACTCCGCCAATTTGAGACGTGCCATGTGCTATATTTGAAGTCTTCAACCTCTTGACCTAGTTCAGGCATAATTTTATTTGCCATAGCTTCATCTGTAATATATGAATAAAATTAGTCAAAGCTCATATAATAAAGAAGGAATACAAATTAACTGCTGAAGATATATATATATATATATATTTTTATATTTCTAAACAGTAATTTGCATTACATAATTCAATAATCTTATTTGAAAAAAGTTGCACTAATCCAAACTTCGAGTTAAATAATAAACATACAATCCGTGACGGGTGTTGTATCCTCCACGTCTGACATAGACCTATCATCAATATTTACTGGCTGTTCAACAGAAACGTCCATTTGACTATCGTCCTATGATAATTAATCAATAAAATACACCGAAATCTATTTGTTAGTGATTTCATAGATCACAGATCATAAATATAAAACTATGGTGCGACAAAGCCAATATGACGCGATTAGAAAGTGTCAAATCTAATTTTTTTTGTCAAACTTATATCTCAAAAAAGCAACAAGCTAAAAAAAAGTTAAACCGTATTAAAACCCAACAATAATTCTGTTATTAAGGCAATCTACAAGATTAGTATTTATACAGATAAAGTTTAACCCATATACCATGCTGAAGTCTGCGGGAATTGTTCGCGTGAGGTAAGACAAAGCTACGATAAAGCAGACGAGCAGGAAGGGTTGTAAAAGATTCTCGGGGATTATGAAGTCAATGTTGATCGATTTGTAGGTTGGAAAAGAGAAATATAAAAAGAGTATTGGATGCTTTAAAGATTGAAATTGCAAAAAACAAATCGTAAAGATTTGCTACACCATGGAATGGTGAAATATTCGTCGAAAGATACTGATTACACCACTACTAAATGTTAAGCTACTTGAACCGTATTGTATGTAGTACTAAGTGAAAGTAAGTTTATGAGAACAAGTTTTTTTTTTTATAGACGATTAACTGACGTTCTACGTAAAAAAAACGTATTATCTACGTAATCATTGATCAAAAAATATTATTGGATGATGAAATAATTATTTTATATAATTTTTTAAATATTTTTTTGTAAATGTTAAATCTGAATATTTACATTAGTCTTTTAAAATTGGTTTTTACTATAATTTTTAAATCTATATATATCGAGTGGGTTTTTGAAGCAGTATAAAAAGTATTTTAATTCTTATTAGATCATTTATTAATATTAATAGTATTATAAATATAATTTATATATCATTTTTTTTAAAATAATAATTTATATTATTTATTTATTCTTATTATTAATTGTATTTATCCTATTTATATAAACTTATTTAGAATATTTCAATAAGATTTTAATATAATTTTTATAAATGAATTTTAAAAACTTATCATTCAATTAAATAATTTAGATTAAAAATAATTATTATTAATTATTAAGTTATATAACTTTAACTTTACATAAATTTCTTATATTTTAAATTATATAAAACTATTTACTATTTCTTTAAAATCATAAAAATAAGCATTTCTTTTTTGATCATCAAAATCGGTAGAGTTGCTTATTTTTGTGATATGTAAAAAAAAGATTATATAACATCTAAAATGATAATGTCATCTTCTAGAAATCTATAACATACATTATTATTATTATTTTATTTTTAAAATTGATAAAAGGAATAACTAACAAAAGGATTTATTATTCTATTAAAAATGCTTATTTTTTGAAGGTACTTATTTTAGTTTTTACAAACATGATAGCAAAAGTGATAAGAATACTTATTTTTAAAGGATACTTATTTTCATAATTTTACGGTATTTGATTTTACTATTATATGTTTAAATAATATAAAATATAATACTTAGATTATTTTCATTTTTAATAGTATCTTATAATTAAAATTCCTAAACTATTAATTTAATTAATAATTGTTATAATTTCTTTTATAATTTTTACTTTTTTTTTAATAAAATTTGTTTATTTAAAAAAACATAATTAATAATAATATTATATCAAATAAATTGATTAATCATTTTTTTAATATATTAAAATTTTAGTATCACTTCAATAATTTTCTTTCAAATTTAAAAGAAATAAGTTTTGAATATTTTAATAAACTATTTTTTTTATAAAAATTAAATGTTTAATTTTAATTAATTTTATATTATTAAACAATTTTATAAAACTAAAATTTATATTTAAAGATTTATTTATGTATTTAAATATTATTTATTTGTAAAAAAAATATAATATATTTAATATTAAAAATTATTAAAAATGAAATTTTATTTAAATTATATTTTTATATAGAATTTTAATAATATGAGTAATTTCAATGCTGACTTAATTAAATTACACAATCTTATTAATTCTAAAAACCATTTTTTTTTGTCTCTCAAAATCTTATCTCTAACTTCTTATATTATAATATAGTTTATTCATACTTATAATAAAAAATATATAATACTAAATTTTATTCCAATTCCCCCATAATGAGTCATACAAAAATGTATATCAGGAATTATAATTCTGATCATAAAATTGTTATTGCTTATTTTTTTAGATTTTTAATATAAATTTCAATCTTGTTCAAGAATTAATAATATTAAGAAAAAAGTTCTTCTTCTCAAATTTTTTAAATCTATAAATATCACAAAATGGATAAGTTTTGTTAATACTTCTAATACCTATTTTAATAATTACAATTATGATTTTTTAAAAGACTTTTTCCTAATTATATCAATATGAATCATCTGTAAATTGAAATAAAAAAAGTGTATTAACTATAAGTAACCTTAAAATTTCTTATGAATAGATCTCTATTCAATACTGTATTCTAAGTCAAAAAAACTTTTATAATACTATTCTTTACTTATTAAGATTGAAAAAATTCTTCTAAAATTTCATTTGAAAAGATTAATAAAACAATTTTGATCAATTGATGAAGAATAGAAATAAGACATTTTGTATAATCTTATTTATTATTAAAGATAAACATATTCCTTAGATCTTTTACTGCCTTTTCTTAACCTTACAAATGTTAAATTCTCTTAATAGCATTTATAAAGTTTTATATAAATTTACTAAAATAAATATTAAAAAAATAAAGATGTATAAATTAAAACTCATTAAAAAAAAGTGACCAATTAAAGACTTAATTTGACAAAATGATTAACTTAATTTTATAAAGAAAAAAAATCACTTTAGATAGAGTTTTCATTAAGAATAATAATAAATCTAAATGATTTATCTTAGATTTTGATAAAACTAAAAAGTTTGTATTTAAAATAATACTCTACTCTCAATTTCTGTTTCACTGAATGATAAATGAATTTCATAATTTTAACTAAGAATTATATATCAGAAAGTATCTATAATAATATTATGCAACTTCCTATTTATATATAATAAATAATATTCAGTTCTTTCATATTTAACAAAAGACAAAGCTGCTAGATCTTTAAGCATTTATAATAAAATATTTCAATATTTAGGAGATAAATTTATATATTTAATTTAGCAATTAATCTATATATGTTTTACTATTAGTTAAAGATACTATTCTAAACTCTATTATTAGTAATATTTTTAATAAATGAAAAATTACATATATCTACCTAATCTCTAAACCAATGGGATAGGAATGTGATATTACCAAAACTTATTCAATTACACTATTAGAAACTTTATAAAGTATTCATTAAAATTATCATTAATTGACTCTTAAAAATCCTTGCCAAATATCAAAAAAGAACTTTAATTTCTATTGCAAGATCTTTCTAAAACTTATAATTATATAAATTTAAATTTTTTTATCTAGTTCTATAAATATTAAAATTCTTATAAATCGAATCCTAATCAATCAGGTATCTTTTTGATTAATCACTATTTTTTGATCAGTAATCAATAAATAGAAATTAGTAGATACTATAATCAGATATGAATCAGTTAATATTTAATTAATAATAATTAGATAGAATTATATAAAATTAGATTCTAATCTTATTTTAATAAATTTAAAACTATATGTTCAATAGTAATAAATCAGATTTAATTAATAATTAGTTATCAGTTTAATATCTGATTGATAATTATTATTCAATTAGAATTTACTAATTGATAACAATTCACTAAAAAGTTTCATTAATAATATTTATTAATAATTTATAATAAAATTCATTAATAGTTTATTATAATAATTTATTATGAATTTTATTTAAATAAATTATTTTGAATTTCATATAATAAATCATTACAAAATTCATTATAATATATTATAACAAACTTTATTGAATGATTCATTATAAAATTTGCTATAATAATTTATAAAAAATTTTATTAAATAACTTTTTATAAAATTTATTATATAATTTTATTTAAACAAACTATTATACAAATTCTGTAAACAAATTATAACAAATTTTATTAAATAATTTATTATAAAATTTCATTATAAAGAATCTTAACAAAATTTATTATCCCTTAAATCATAGGATTATACAGACAAATTTGTTTGCTTATTTATATAAATTCTCTTTTGATTTACTTTTATAAATAATTAATATTTTTAAATTAATTTTATAATATAATATAATAACAAGTTTTATCTTTTAATTATATAATAAAAATTTAATGTTACTTAAAAGCTAAAAATTTGACATTTTTAAAAAAATTTATTTTAAAAAACTTTATAATTAATTTATAATAAACTTTTTAGAATTTTTTTTAACTATATTAATCATAATAAAATATTATAAAATTACTTATAAAAAAAACTTTTATTAATATAATGTTTATAATTTATTAATGACTTTAATTAATAATAAAGTGATTTAATTGGTATATAAGGGAAGTGACAAATATTACATCATTATATGTTACTATAGAATCCCCTTCTCCCTTGTGAGATTTATTATTTACGTGATATATTAAATAAATTCAACCAATAAACATCAAGCATTATCTTGCAGTTTAAAAGGTGATAGTATTTCTGACTAGCCACAAATAAAATCACATTCCAAACTACAACCCATCTATGTTAATAAATTCTAAAATAGAATATTGTTACATTAATAATTATATATATCGTAAGATATATCGGTTTTATTAATAAGCATTATATTAGCATTTATTAATGTGTCTATTATTATTTTCTTTTTATTTTATTTTCAGTTTATTAGCATTTATTATTAGCGTTTTACTTCTATATATATTTTATTTTATTAGTATTGCTTAATGTTTTATTATTATTATTATTATTATAAGAAATTCAGCTAACAAAATTTAAGTTAACGTAATAAAGATTACTGGTTATTAATGTTCACTGGTCATTATTGTTCACTGGTTATTATTGTTCACTAGCCATAATTATTCACCGGCCATTAATGTTCACTGGTTATAATTGTC
>CAMKVN010002313.1:0-14139 GCA_946474995.1 Funneliformis geosporum
GAAAATTTTCAAAACTAGTTTTAATAGTTTTGAGTTTTGTTAGTTTTAAAACTTATTAGTTTCGGATAGCAACATTAGTCACAATTATACATAAAATCGAAATGAAAATCCAAAAGTCGAAATATTTTGACTTTGAAGGTCAAAGTTGAAATGAAAAGTCAAAATGGTCGAAATGACGTCATATCACATGATTTTTTATATATAGAAAAAACAAAAAAATAAAGATGTATGATCTCAGTCAATATCGCACTGATTCATATAATACAACTACAATTTGATTTCTCATGACTAGACGAATCTAATGAGCTAACATTCATTGATTTTGGATCAGACCATCTCGAGATATTTGCGATTGAATTTTGAAATTCAGACTTCTTTATTTAAAGTAGAATTTATTGATTTATAATTTCAGCTGATAATATAATCGTGATTATCTCAATATTGGATGATCTAAATTAATGAATAATAGCTCATTGGATTTGTCTAGTCACAGGAAATCGAATAGTAGTTGTTTTATATGAATTGATATAATATTGACCAAAATCGTATATCTTTTGTTTTTTTGTTTTTCTATATATATAAAATCATGTGATATGACATCATTTTGACCATTTTGATCATTTTAACTTTATGTATAGTCACAACCTTTTATAAAGAAAAGTATATTTAAGACATATCTTAAATTTAAAAATATTATCAACTTATTAAACAAAAAAATTCATTTAATTTATAAGCTCAATAAATACATTAGTGAAAAATAAATTGATGAACTATCAAAGATTTTTGAAATGTTAGTAATTTAAGACATTTCGCAATTTGTTTTAATCATTAGTATACTTAAAAAAATTTGATTTTTATATTACATTTTTAAAAAATTATCAAAAAATTATTATTTATCACCTTATTTCTTTCAGTTAGTAAATTTTTTAGATTTAAATTTGAATTTAATTCAATCCATCAGATTTGAATCAGATTCGAATTCAGATTTGATTTAATCTAATAGATTCAGATTCAAATTCAAATTCAATCTATAGATTCAGATCTAATTTGTTATATTTGAAATAAAAAATTCCATCCTGAAAGTTAGAGATATCATTTATAATTAAAAAAATAAAATTTATTATATTTTAATAATAAAATCTGTTCTAAAAGTTAAAGGCATATTAATTAATTTTTAATAATAAAATGCTATTCTGAAAGTCTGACAAAGCATTTATTATTAAAAAATTTAATTTTAATAATAAAATAATATCTCAAAAGTCAAATATAATATTTATTAATAAAAAATTTAATTTTTATTAATTTTTTATATTAAAATGCTTTCCTAAAAGTCAAACATAGCATTTATTAATAAAAAATTAATTTTTATAACAAAATGCCATTCTAAAAGTCAGATATAGTATTTATTAATAAAAAATTAAATTTATTAATTTTTAATAATAAAATGTTATCCTAAAAGTTAGGTGTAACATTTATTAATAAAAAATTAATTTTATTAATTATAATTTTTTTTAATAATATAAAGATTAAAAAAACAATAATATTTTTTGTTTTTTACAATATACAGCCTTCTGAATATTAGAAGCATATTACTATTTAAAAATTAATAAAATATATTTTTAAACAATAAACTATTGCTTTGAATATTAGAGATGCATTATTATTTAAAAAATAATAATATTATTATTTTTAAATATAAATAATATTCTGAACATTTTAGGTGGCATTAGAATTATTAAAGCACTAACCTACATATCATAGGTAGCTTATATTATTAAAAAGCCTAAAATTTTTTAATCTATGAAAAAATACAGATATAAATATAGATTTAAATTCAAATTTGTTAGATTCAGATTAAATCTGATTTGAATTTAATAAATTCATTAGATTTAGATTCAGATCAAATTCAGATTTGTCAGATTCAGATTGAATCTGATTTAGATATTTCAGATATAGATCAAATCTGATATTGGTCAAATCTGATCTGATCTGATCTATACAAACACTACTAATAATTAATGCTTTACTGTTATCTATTTGCTATATAAATTCTTCTTTAATACTTAATTGACTCAAATCTTTTATATTCAATATTTTTATGCTTTTTTGATTTTAGGTTATTTAATATATTCTTCTTTTAGTTATTCTAAACTAGTAGTTGTCTATATATAGTGGCTTCTAAAAGAAACATAAGTGGTATTGCTTGTCTTTAAATACCTGTAACTCACTATGAACAAATGCTAAAAACATGATTTTATATTTATTTTGAACTTCAAAACCTAAACAATTTTTAGTAAATATTTGAAATACGATTATTAAAACCAATTTTACATAATTTAATGATTTACATTAAAGTTTCTTACTTAATGAAATTTGAGTGTAAAAAAATTTTTTCAGTAAACTAGCTATTCAAAAACCAATGCTGGATTCTAATTCTTCTCAATGTGGCGATTCTAACAAACTAAAATTTGATCAGTAAATCAGGAAAAAATCAATACACAAAATCATTGTATATCATATAAAATTTTTTTAATACTTTTACTAAGCATACGTCAATAGATGATATTGGATGCATACCCTTTAACAGAATAATACAACTTACAATACATATATACTATAACCCCTTTTGATATAATTTTTAATCCAGTGTGAATTTGCATTAAGCTTAGGTAAATAGGTGTCAATACCCTAGTAAACTAACTGCTAAACAAATAAACTCATAGAGTAAAAAGATATGGTATCTGATCATCATTTACATTCAACACTACAACTGGAAAGAGTATCAAGAACAACCTAAGATAATAAATAGCCTATACTATAGTTGCCTTATCATATATTAAAATTATTCTAAGAATCGAACTTAGGCCTTCAAACTCTAGTTGTAATATAAGCATTACAATGATTGAAGATGGTGAAATATCAACCACCTATAACCTACGATTATTATTCAATCCAAGTTAAGTTATATAGTACATACTATTGATCCTACCTTCACAGGTACGATTTGCAGATGATATGATACTTGTCTATTACAGATCAGTTCCTTGACATAGGTTTCAAACTCAATCAGTTCACTATGCATCAAGTTACTTATCATCATTACCTGTTATCAGGGTGATGTGTAGACAAAGCGACCTTACATAGCTTATGCTATAGAAGCTATCATTCTTTATGTAAACAACTATTAATTGGCCATCTTATTCTACAATTTTATGATCTTTAATGTTGTAGTTAGCATAACCCTTATTTTACAAATGTATAGTATTTTTAAGTTCGATAAGCTTCAACATAGCTTGTATCTTCTTGATCGTTTCTGCCACTCGTCATCAAGAGGATTTGTTTTACAAATTAATTTTTAATTGCTGAGAATCCTTTCCTTTACGTAAGCGATAATTTCCTTTAATAAATTCTTTTCAATATTATTATCGTTTAAACTTTAGTTTAATTATTCTTTATCTTTCTTCAATTATTATACTTCTTCTCTTTATTCTTATTATTTTTATGTTAGTTTAAGCTTTTCAAACCTCATATAGTTTCAGTAGTGTCAGCGTCAATAGACCATTAGCAAATGTATATAATACTTTCACTATGAGTATCCAGAATACTATTCGAGTACTAGACATCAACTATTCAATTCTATAAATATTTTCTTAAGTTGTTTATTCTTTCTTTTATTCTTTCTATTATTAATTCTAACTATTATATATCTTTATCTCTTCTGAATATTTCTTCTAAATGTTACTTCTGAATGTTTCTTCTGAATATTATTTCTCTTTATTTTTCCTTAATAATTCATTTCTTTAACTTTTTGTCATATTTCTATTATTTCTTTTAAGTTTTATTTCAGCATTACTTCATTAACATTTTTCTAAAATTAAAATTTATATATAAGTGAAATAACTTTATTTATTTCCATAATTTAATTATTTAACAATTAATTATTTCAAATAAAAATATTCATTTTTATTTGTGTTAAAAGTTTATTTATTAAAATTATTATTTTTTTTTTTATTCTTGGAAAATTGAACTCTTGAACTTGAAGATATTCAAGGTATTTATATACTAAATTTACATAGTAAAAGTGATGAATAGTAACTAAATGTGATGAATAAATTAATTATTTCCACTGTTATATTTAATATTTGTCACTAATTATAATTACCAATGATATATATTCTATCTATTACTACGTGATGTTTAATATTCACTTTTTCTGTTTTTTAGTTTTCTTTTATTCTGAATTATCTGATCTATTACTAAATTCTGTATTACTATTGTTTATTATTTACTTTCAATTCGTTATATTACTTTGTACTTCTGTTGTATTAATTTTACTATTGTTATATTAATTCTTATTTGCTTTCCTTTTAATTCTTTAATGTTTTATTACTTCTTGTTTTTTTTCTCACTTTTTCGGACTTCTATCTTTCTTTCATATTTCATATCGCTAAAAACTTCTGTTCTTCTTCTGATTTCTGTTTCGTTTATGATGTCATGTGTAACATTTATATTATACAAGCTTCTATGTGGTCTAGTTCGTCATTTCCAATAATTATATCTTTGTGTAACCTTCTTGCATCTTTGTGTAACTTCTTCAATTTGTTATTTTTCAAAATATTTTGTCTTTTTATAAGACCCTCCGTTCGGTTAATTAATTATCCTTTTTCCTTCGGTAACTAATTTATTTAAATTACTTTCTTTCATAATTTATCTATCTTATGTAATCTTCCTTTTCAGTCCGTAATTTATCTGAGTATTATACTTTCTTATAATAAAATAATTATCCTTCTTATGTCACATGACTTTTCTTTGTAATTTTTGCTGTATATTATTGATCATTTCCTTTTGTATTGCTGCGTCTTGATTAATGAATTTGTTGACTCTACAACATATATAGTTTATATGCATCCTATGAAATTCATTCCTAGAATTGAACTGGTAATCCTGTAAATTAATTTATTATGATTTGCCTTAGTTAGAGACTGAACGAATTCTATTATAATGTAATCTACAATAGGATCTTAGTTGTTATTAACTGAGATAGGGTGGCGATTTTCCATATAAAATTTGGTTAGACTTATATTTTATATAATACATAGTAATCTTATCTTGTATATCGATTTTTCACTGATCTACTAATTTGATTTTGATGAACTTTAGTTTGTTAGATCGCTGTACTAAGGAGAATCAGAATATAGCATTGGTTTTTGCATTGCCAGCCTACTAAAAAATTTTTTCTACATTCAAATTTCATTAAGTAAGAAACTTTAATATAGATCATTGAATTGTGCAAAATTGGTCTTAATAATTGTACTTCAAATATTTACTAAAAATCATCTAAGTTTTGAAGTTCAAAATAAATATAAAATTAATAAAATCATATTTCTAGCATTGTATATTGTAGTAAGTTACAGACATTTAAAGGCAAGCAATACTAATTATATTTTTTTTAGAAGCTACTATATTAGTATAATCTGTATTTTTTCGTATTTTATAAAATAAAACTTTTTTCTTTTTTTTATAATAAAATAATAGATATTTTAATAACTAAGTTGAATTTCATTTAAAATTATCTTTATTTAAATAATTATGTTATGCAAGTATTAATTTGCATCAAATGCTAATAGAATACTAAATTTAGAAATAATAAATATAATTATCAGTAATGCTATTCTAATCAAGCAAGTATCTAGTAATATTAGCTATATTAATAAATAAAGTTTAATAATAATGAAAAATTGTAAAAAAGAATTTAATATAATATTATAATTTACTTTAAATTACTATATATAAAATTATGCATAAAAATAGAAAATAAGATATGTTCAAAATCTGAAGTATACATATAAAAAAATTAAATTATAATATCATAGTTTCATATGATTAATTATTTTATTACATAAGATATAATATGTGATGATATAAATAAAATGTGATTGATTAATCAGGTTACTGAAATTTGATGGATAGAATAATATAATATTACATTACAAATGCTTAGAAGTAAAAGAAAGGTCTTTCATTATGCTTCAGATAATTATACATATTAAAAATCTATGCATATGAATTTATATATTATTATAAGTGTATAAAATTTATGTATACAATATATATATATATACATTAATTTTTTGAATGCATACTAAAATAGATAAATAATAAACAAAAAAAGTAATTTTACATAAAAAATTATTATGATTTTCTTATTTTAGTAATAATTTTTAAAAAAAATTGTTATAAATATAGATGCTTATTAAAAAATACGTAATCATTTCAAATTTAGTTAAAAATTTCATATTAGTTCTGAGTTAACAAATAAGAAATGTCAGATACTTTGATAATTTTTTCTTTTTCAATATCAATTTTCTATTATTTTAAAGTAAAATTAATAATAAGGAAAATTGGATTATATTATATATTTTGTACTTTGATAGCATAAGTAAGATTTTCTAAGAAATTGAATTAAACAAAAAACTTTCTTAATTTAAAAATCCTTAGTATCTATTGTAATATATGAATAAAGAATTGACAGTCATGTGATTTTCTGCAATAGATTTTTCTTTTATGTCTAAGACATTAGCAATCATATAAAAATACGTAGAAGATATAATAATATTGAAAGAAGTTTTATCTTAGTTTTAATCATGCATTTCAAAATCTTCCATTTTATCAAACCAAATTTATATACATTTTGTTTTAAAAAAAAATGATAACAATAGATTATTATAGAAATATTATTAATATAAAGTTCATTAATATTTTATTCATAAAGATGATTTAAAAGTATGTATCAAATTGTAAGTTATTTATTTAGATAAAATAGGTGTTTCTTTAGAAGTAAAATTAAGGGATAAATCAATATCCATAACTTTATATGGTTTAGTTTTATTATTAGAAGGTTAGTTTCAATTTCTATAGTAATGGTTAGTATTAAAATGATGGAATTAGTTTCAGTTCTAAGTATGATATTTTCAATAATATTATTTATATTTATTTCTGAAGCAGTGATATTTTTTTAGAGTTTGTTCAGTTAAACTATTTGAAAGTTTTATTTTTTATTTGTAATAGTTTGTTAACTTTGGTTAGCTAACTTAAAAGAGAAATTGAAGGTTTTATTTTTATTAATAAAAGTATTATTTCTTTTGTTTTTTTTTGTAAGGTTTTTTTATTTTTATTTTTAGTCTAATTACTGATATGCTAGAAGTAAGAAAGAAATTAAAAACTTTTTTAATTTTAGATTAACTAATCTTAAAATAATCATAATTGTATTTCAAAAATTCAAATCCCTTTATTATTTAAAGTAGAATTTATTAAATTATAGATTGATTGATTCAAAATAAATATAATATAATTCATTATATATATATAGTAATAAGAAATTGAATAGTAGTTATTTAATGAAAATCAAAACATTAATGATTAAGATCATACATTTTTTTATTTATTAGATTTTTTATATACTGTATAAAAAATCGGATATGCTACGAAATCTCGAAATCCAAAATCTCGAAAGGCCAAAATCTCGAAACTCAGAATCCCGAAAAGTTCAAAATCTTGAAATCAAATATCTCGAAATTCAAAATCCCGAATGGTACAAAATCTCAAGTGATACAAAATCTCAAAAAATCATTTGCATATGATATCGCATATTATTATATAAAATTTTAATACTAAAATAGTATAAGCTGATTTTTTTATTACATAAAACAATACAAAAGAAAATAAACACTTCCTTATTAGTAAATTAATATAATTAAAGTTGGTTAATTATATATCACGTGTAATTAGTGTAATTTTTAATAAATATTATCAAGATGAAAACTTATTTTACATCCTTTTATTCTCAAAAATATATTATAAATGGATGAAAATAATGAAATATGTGAAATTATTCCATCTCAAAAAGAAAAAAGTAAAATAAATGTTCGAGGTTACTTAATGACACAAGAAAAAAAACTAAAGGATACATATTATTGGTGTTGTAAAAAAAAAAGCTTGAAAAGGTCGTGCAATAATAAATTTTTATAACGGGTCCCATTATCTTAAAAAATTTGTTGAACATAATCACTCGCCTCAGTCTAGTAATGCTATAGTTGCAGAAATTATTGGACAAATCAAACAGAAAGCTCGTATAACACGAGACAAACCTTCCCAAATAATTCAAGATATTACTTCTAGTATATTACAAGAGTATCAACCTTACATGCCATCTTCTAATGCCCTTCGTGCAAGAATTAATCGTATTAAAAGAGCAGAAATGCCTGCTTAACCACAAACAATTGAAGAAATTAATGTTCCAGATTCACTTCGTTCAACTTTAAATGGTGATACATTTTTAATAAGGGATTGTGAAATTGGTAATAATCAGATTTTACTATTTCTACACAAGCAAATATTTGACGCTTGTCTCAGGCTTCATTTTGGTTAATGGATAGCACTTTCAATACTGTTCAAACGGTATTTCGTCAATTGTATACCATTCATGCATCTGTTGGTGGTGAAAATTCAAGAATTCTTCCACTTGTTTATTCAATAGTAACAAGCAAATCAGAGGAAATTTATAGATGTTTATTCAAAGAATTAATTGACTTTGCAGTAGAAAATGATATTACTTTGCAACCTTTAATCATTCTAACCGATTTTGAGTTAGCATCAATTAATGCATCACGTCATGTATTTCCTAATATTGAAAATAAGGAATGTTTTTTTCATTTATGTCAGTAGGATGGTAAAAAATTCAATCATGTGGACTTGCTACTAGATATGGTGATGATAAGCAATTTAGTTTAATATTATGACATTTATTTGCGATAGCATTTTTACCACCACAGGAAATTCCAGAGGCATTTGATATATTAAAGCTTGAAATTCCTTCAGAAGCAAATGAAGTTGTTCAATGGTTCGAAGATAATTATGTTCATGGAAGGATACGTCGATATCTTCGAAATGACAATATTATTCATTCAGCTCCTTTATTTCTACCATAATTGTGGTCAATATATAATTTAAATGAAAGGGAATTCCATGAACTCAGAATAATATTGAAGCTTGACATCGGCATTTGGAAATTTTGGTTGGTCAAAGTCATTTAGGTGTTTATAAGATGATTAAAGAGTTACAGAAGGAACAGCAAAAGGTAGACTTTCAAGTTGAACGTATCATTCATGGTGAACCACATCCTACAAAAAAAGCCTTAATTGAAAAAGAAAAAAGAATAGTAATGGTACTTAATGATAAAGAAAACCGTTCTATTATGGAATTTCTTCGTGGGATTGCATATAATCTTATGTTATAGTTACGTTTAATATGACAAATTTGTAATAATAATACTTTATATCATGTTTAAAATAATAAATATGATTGATTCATGAAAATTATTTTGAGTTAGTAGGTCATGGTCATTCGTGGGAAATTACTTTGAATTAGTTACATATATATCATGGGTAATTCATAAGTGATACTCAGGTATTTGAATATTATCCTGCTAAAAAATTTTTTATTTATTTGCATAAGTACAATTCCCTCTGATTAAACATTTTTTTCATTATTGTATAAGTAAAATGAATTGCGATATAATAAAAAATTTTTTGTTAAAATCATGTGATATACACTTATATGCCGTAGTATATATATATTTAAAGGATTTTATATCATTCAATAATTTAGACTTCGAGATTTTGTACCATTTGGGATTTTGTACTATTTGGAATTTTGAAATTCGAGATTTTGGAATTCGAGATTTTGACCTTTCGAGATTTTGGATTTCGAGATTTTGGACAGCACCCAATTAAATGGGCTTCCTTACTTCCACGTGAGATATTGCATGTTGTGGTTTTATTTAATTTAATTGGAATTTTAAAGCGAAAGTGTGCAGTTCTACCACTATCTATTAAGAGTGCAGCAATTCTAGATGAAGCTACAGGTAATGCAATTTTACCATGTAATCTGATTTTTGCAAGTATATTGCTATATAAAAATGTTTTACCAGTACCAACTGGGCTATCAACAAAAAAACATTCTGATAAATTATGTTCAATTGCTTGTATAACAGCATCATATATCATATACTGTTCTCTATTTAATAAGGGAATATTATTTTGTAATATATTTTTTAATTGTGTAATATTATATAATGATTTTTCTTCCTGAATTAACTGATTTAAATTGTTATTATAATTATTAATATTTGGCATATTTTCTAATAAAGATGCATATTTGAAAAATCTTTAAGAGATATTTCATTTAATAATAAATATTGGTTTAATTGATTTAATGCTTTATATTTAATTGTA
The DNA here is from genome assembly GCA_946474995.1 of Funneliformis geosporum. Lineage (NCBI taxonomy): Eukaryota > Fungi > Glomeromycota > Glomeromycetes > Glomerales > Glomeraceae > Funneliformis > Funneliformis geosporum. Next base: position 10,293 of record CAMKVN010002313.1, read on the forward strand.
TTATTTATTATTATCTTTTGATGATATTGATATAAAATATCTTCACATAATTCTGATTTGTATTTATTCCATAATCTTTCAGGTGATACTGGTTAACAGTATAAAAGGATTATTGCAAATAGATGCTGTAATTGTTGTCCTGTATTTATTCTACTTGCTTCATATAAGCATATATCCCATTCATTATTATTCTGCAGAAGATCTAAATGAATACAGGCTTCTTTAAAGGTTTTACATATATATCCATTAATAGTTTATAAGTTATTAAAACTGGTTGCACCTTTGATATGACTTAGCAAAATTCATAAATAGTATCTTTCTCCTTCTGAAGGTTGAACTATATAAAGCCTTCCAATTAAAGATAGAGCTGTAATTAATTTTAAAATTTTTAACTAGTTGCAACTATTTATGAATTTTTATATTAAAATAAATTTTACAAGGAATTGCAACTTACTGAGTTGCAACTTCTTAATTACAGTACTATCTTTACTTCCAATAGCTTCTGTTGCAGATTTTCAAGGATTTTATTTGTATTGAGTTTTATTCCAAGTATAATGAAATGGAAAATCTGCATATTTATATTCATGTACTGCAGTATTTTCTAAATTTTCTTGAAACTAAGCTGTTAAAGTTGTCATATGTGTAGTAGCATGATTTATAATATGTTGCAAATTGTCTTCATCTTGAAATGTAATAGATTGTTGATTTGGAAGATAAACTGCTAATCTTTGTAAATTTGGAGTATGGTTATGCATTCTATAATGAAAGATTCTCCAAATGCTTTTTGAAGTGGAAATATATCTTGCATTAAAATACATTTTGATTTTATTTATTGGTTCAGTTTCATCTGATAAGTGAGTATTATTAATTTGTGAAAAAGTAACAGTTGTTCAATCATGACCCTTATAAACATATTTATATAAATATTTAATTGCTAAGATAGAATTACAAATTTCAATATTGATGTGAGTATTATATTTTGTAGTTAAACCAATATTATGTGGAACAACCCATCTATTATCTGGGTGAATTCCATTTTTAGTTTCAATAAAAATTCCATTATTACGTCTATGATATATAGGATATCCATTTTCATTTTCTTTAGTATTTTCTTGAAAATTTTTAGGATAATTTTTCTGGAATTTACCATTTTTCATACATGGTGCAAATGGATTTAAAATACCACATGGACTATGCATTATGCAAGATGTTACTATTTCATAAGCAAGTGGATATATTGTAGGATCTGGAATTTTAGCAGAAACAATTGAATCATATTGTTCAATAGAATGTATCTTATCTTTTGAAGCTAATATTAGTAAAATATGTGCATGAGGTAATCCACGTTTCTGAAATTCTACTACGTAAACATAAGCAATGATTTTACCAAACCAATAATTAATATTTAGATCTTTTAACAGTTTTTGTAGTTTTATATGAAATCTCGAGCTGTTAAATCAGGTCTATCAGCAGCATTTTGGTTAAGTAATAATTCTCTAGTAATTTCTGGCCATTTTGGATTACATGTAAATGTTATAAAGAGATCTGGCTTTCCAAAATAACTTACAATAGTCATTGCATCTTGATATAACTGATATATTTGTCGTGGTCCACCAGTAAATGAAGATGAAAGCATTATACGACGTCCAATATTATTACTAATATCTCCAGCATCTATAGCATCTATAGTATCTTGATACATTTTAGTGTAAAGTTTGTCTAATTTAATCTCAGATAATTTAAACGTGCTTGTTCTATTTTAGCATATTAATCAACAATATACTGTTGATATAAACGTCCTGCATATTGTAACCAATCTCTATTTCTAATTTGTAATCTGTAAGAATAAAATTGCATTGGTGTTATTCTTATTTTTCTTAATGATCCTATAAGAGGTATATTTATATGCCAACCATCATCTCCTTTTGGAAATAAAAGTACATAATGTAATAGATCATATGATAGATGAGTTTCAGATATTCTTTGTAAACCTTTATTATGTAATCTAAGACAAATATCTCAATTGGTTAATTCTATATTATGACCATCACCAATCATAATTACAGCTATATCAGAAGAAGCAGGAGCATTATAATGATGTGGATTATGTGTTCTATTACTATGAATTATCATTGAAATTTTAGAAGTTATATTTGATAAAATAATATTTCTTACTTGACGAAAACTTTGAATATATAGATTGCATTTATCTAGCATATTTTGTAAATATAATAAAATATCATGATTTAAATCTTGCATAATATTTATTCGATTTTCATTTTCATGTTCAGTATCATAAATATATAATTGAGTAAATGTTGGAAAATGATTATTTTCTGGCAATAATAATCCAATGCAATGATAAACTTGTCCATAAATTTAAAAGTTAGATATTACTTGTTTTTGAAATTCCTTATTTATATTAGCTTCAAATGATATGCATGTCAAAAGGTTATTATATCCTCTTATATTTTTGTGAAATGAAGTTGTAATAGAATCTGATGAAGTGTATAGATTTAACAAATATGATGGTGGTTTTAACAAAGGTGGTAAATTAACTTTACCACTGGCACAGCATATAGTAAAAGATAGAAATGTTAGGCTGCTATTTTTATCTTTTTCATTTATCCAAAATTTGGCATTACAATAGATGCAAATCTGATCCATTCTTCCCAATTAATGACGTCTTATATCATTATATTGATGATTATTTAAATGATTTATGCCTGCTTTATGCTGGATTTTTTGTCTTTTTTGATAGTAAGATGGTCTTTTTCTATTTAATCTCTTTTTACGCTGTTTAGAAGTTTCACTTTCAAACATATCTTATTAAGAAACCATAGTAAATATCACATATAGTTAATATTAAAAGCTGATAATCAAAAGTTATGATTATTAGGTTACATTTGATAACACATATTTATATAACAAAAAATTTTGGTATCAAAATATAACGATATCATTTGCATTGCATACAGGCGATATTATCTGATATGATACAATATTGTAATTTGAATACATTGTATATTGGCTTTGAAGCTTTTACTAATTAAATTAAATTTATTGTGATTTTCAAATATAGTACAATCTATTATTTCTATTATTTTAAATTTCATATAGGCAATATTATTTAATGTAACAATTTTGAATACATTGTATTTTAGTTTAAATGTTATTAAATGGTAATTTAATTCAAATGTAATACAATCTATTATTTTTGATTAAATTGTATACAAACACAATGAGACATATGGTACAGCCTTGCAATATGAAACTTACTATAATAAGCTGTCAGCAAATGTGATTTGTGGTATCGTCTGATAGTATGTGTTTATTCATATTAATTGTTTTCGTTATTGTCTAGTTCAACAAATTTCTGAATATAGCACAATCTATTATTTCTGATTAAATTGTATGCAGGCACATGGCAAAGTCTTGCAATATTAAACTTACTAAATAAGCTATTATCAGGTGTGATTTGTAATTACAACTATATTATTTTGGTTCATTTATATTAATATTGCTATTTTAATAAGTACTAATTCAATTTTTTCAAATTTAGTACAATTTATTAATATTATGGTATAGCTGCATATTGTTGATTGTAGTGATCCGATTCTATTTTTAACGATCCATCTGAATCTAATCTTTTCCGATTTAAGGATTTATCCTTAATTTTGGATTTATTTAGATTCATCCTAATTCAATTTTTAAGGATTATTGTCACTGAGTTTCTTTCTTTTTTATTAAAATTAAATAAATTTCGGACAGTAAGTAAAGGAAAAATTTTTATCTTTAGGAATAGCAATTTTAATAGACTTCTAGGAATTAGTATTTTTATTTTTAT
>CAMKVN010002314.1:0-14138 GCA_946474995.1 Funneliformis geosporum
TACTAGTGAGCAACTCCTCTATATCAGAATGAATTCCTCTAGCCTGTTCCTCAGATAGTGGATTATTTTTGCGGGTTGTAAGACGTAACCATGCTTCTTTTTTTAAGGAATAGGGTAATTGGTCAAGTAAAGTCTTATAGTGTTCGTTGAAATGTGGTTGGTTGGTCATATGATTGATTATGATTTAACACCTTCAGTAAGATAATATAATCTTGAAAAAAAAAAATTCAAAAAGTTCAGAAATTTCATATTTTTACCAAAATTTGGGTATTTCATTTATTTCTGGCATAACTTTCCACCTGAAAATTGGTTAAAAATTTGCCGAGGCCTAGATTTCAGAAAATTTTCCAAACCCGGGATCAAAATCATGTGAAAGTAAGACCTATTAGCTAGATAAAAATACGTCATGATAAGTCCAAAAGAATTACCGCGCTAATACCACATCGAATAATATATATTACTATTAGATCTGAAAAAAAATACAATACCAATACTGTGCTATTACCGCGAAATTGCGTAATACTATTCTTCCGCAGTTAAGGCTATGATCATCGCAAAAACATGGAACAAATATGGTAATTCTGATGTCTATTAATTTGCTAATCTCGTTTCTGAAAAAAATAAATATATATTTGCGAAATCGACTACCAGGGTCACTTTATTGATACAGAAAAAATAATAATACATGAAAAAAATACAGAAAAAAGAAACTCTAATCGTCTCGCATTGGAGTAGAAACTGTAGTACTATCTTCTTTTTATCTTTCTGATATGAAAATAGATGCGTGATATAGTAGAAACAAATTTGTAATTAATATGTTTCGTAAAAGTAAAAGGGTTTCCACAAATTTAGTTACAACGCCCACATCCGACAATCGCACAGGAATTTCAGCTGATTGTAAATGAAAATATCTATGAACGTTTACTTTATCTCTAATAAGTACATTCAGATGCAATATATTCTCAGCTACTTGCAATCCAACAATTCCAAATTGACCTTTCTCCAGTTTAAGGACTTTGCGAACCCAGAACATTCCATCGTTACTTTCTCTCCATAGCTTTATCTCATCATCTATCTTTTTTCTGTTGACTACAGTATATTCGCGAACATTCGACATACATAAGCTCAAAGAAAACATCTAAATATTTTACTACATACATAATATCTGGTCATCTTCCTACCTGCCCTTCGCCTTTCCTATCCGCACTAGCAATACTCTGTCGTTCTGAAGTACTGATAAATGAGGATAATCTAAAAGGAAGATTTTTTAATGTTGCTCGAATAGACAATAGAATAACTGTTGATTGATAGGTTCCTTCATTTAGCGATTTCGCAAGTTCAGAATTAAAAGCTGGGTTAATCCAAATATCTTCCAGAAGAATTAAAACTTCTTTTATAACATCCGCGATTTTTTCTTCCGATTCTTTCCAGGACCCATCGTGAATTAGTTTATCTGGTATTGTATTCTGAATGTTATGATCGATAAAACTTGTTATGAAATTTTCACACATCTCTTTAACTATCGTCATAGGAGCAGGCGTCATTTGACGAGCAGGTTTCTAATATAAAAAATATGTTATATTTATTCTCAAAGAACCTTCAACGAATTTATGGTTACCTACCTTAAATGCCTTTTTTAGATTTGATGACAACTGCTTAACAACTTCTGATTGATCGCTAATAACTCGGCTGGCCAAAGGATCCTTCCAGGTTAAGCTTTGAATAGATATAGCATTTACTTTAGAATATAATTGTTGATAGAGAGGCGAAGTGTCTTTTCTAAGCTTTTCTTTCAGATCATTTATATTATCTTCAATCTGGTCTGAACCAAAAGGAATTTCCTTATCCGTTTTAATTGCCCCCATGTCGTATAAGGTACAAACACCTTCAAAACTAATATCAAACTAAAAAAAGTATTATGTTAGATTTCAGAAATAAAAAGAAGTTCTTATCATAAAAATAATACAATCATCAGTGCATATGCGAAGTTATCATCTTTGTGTGAAAATCACGCAGACGGAACTTCATGTGATACTAATAAAGCAACATAATAACTTATATTTTCACACCCCTCGATATAGCAATAACCTTTTCACATAATAGGTTGGTAGGGTGAACTACAAAACTGCATAACAGATTATAGCATATACACCCCTCTATTACGTGTAAGTATTTACTGGCAAGCGAGCTGAATGGGTAGGTCGAACATAAGCAACAAACCAAAAAACAACTTGTTTATTCAGGTTTACTTTAGTAAACGATCACACAGTATCATCATATAATAATAAAAGATAAAATGTTTGTATAAATCTTAACTAACCTGTGGTAGGATTCGGAAAATTTTTAATTGACGAGAAGAGCCTTCCATAAATACATTGCTAGCAGATGCCACAGCTCGTTCTACAGTCATTTTCAACTCTGTTTGGGAAATCCAGCGGTTTTCTTTCATTCCAAGATAAATAACTGACGTAGCATTTATTTGACGTTCCTCAGCAGTTGTTAAGAAATTGTAAATCTTATTATAAATTTCAGTAGACATGATTTATAAAAAATTTGGTTTTAGAGAAATAACGTAAATTGAGAAAGAATGAGAAATATTCCAGCAAAGTGACATAGCTAAAAATTTAGTATACTACCCTTTTAAATGTCTCCATTTACATTCTCTTTGAGTTTGAATTCATGTTGGAGAAGGAGACAGGAGAATATGCAACAGACCCTTACGCCAAAATTTTGTATTAGAGAATAGGGATATGCATTGAAGATCTTGACATTTAGAAAGGCATTAGGAGAAATGCATATATATATATATTTTTTTTGTCTGTCCGGATTAGGATGATTGAAGAAGGAAGAAATATCCCCTATGATCAAAGATCTTCAGGGCGAATAGCTATTAGGGTTTATCTCCTGCATCAAAGAAGGGATCGATGTGAAATTATGTTGTCGCATAAGTAGATAGTTGCACAGATGATTGGCAGTATATCACAATTACATCATATATGCACTTCATAGACTTTAACGAGGATCAGGAACATGTTTATTTATACTTTAGCACCTTAACGACTGTCGCACATGCCTATATGCATTGACTATTTTTTATTAATATTTTTGCCGATCACTTTACTAAGAAAAAAAATGTGAATAGTTATACATATTAATTATCTATGCATTTTTACGTACAGAATTGAGATATCATGTTCGTGGTCTAGGATCTTTTGGAGGAGGGGGTCTAGTATAAAATTGTGTTCTATAATTTGAGAAATACTTCAATTCAGACGCACTTACATTATGCTGAATTAATGCAAAAGGCTTTAGTGACAAAGGAGGAGGAACCTTATTTGCCTTAGACATGATATTTTCAGCAAATAATAGTTGCCATAAAAGTCTGTTGGCTAATTCTTGTCGTGATTGTCTTTCAGCCAATTCTTATTGCAATTGTCTTTTAGCTAATTCTTGTTGAGAGCTAATTCTTGCTGAGATCGTCTCTCAGTTATCTCTTGCTGTAACTGTTTTTTAATTAATTCTTGACGGACTAGTCTATCAGACAATTGGCGTCTCTTATGCTCAGAATAACTTATATAGTTATGAAGTTGATTTTGCGGAACATGATAAGATCTATATCCTCCATCAATAGAATAGCATATATTCATATTCACAGTACAAAGATAATCTCTAACAGGCATTTTAAGAAATTTCTTCTCTTTAGGAGTATTATCATTTCTAACTGCTTCCCAAACTTGTTTTGCTAATGAAACCGGCCTCTTCTTGTAATTTCGATAAGCTTTTTGAATAAGTTAAGCACTCATACCTTGGGATTTAGCTTTAGAGCATTCATTATCCCAATGATATTTCATCAAGTCCTCAGATTTAATCTCATATCCATATCTGCGCCATCCATCGAAATATTTCTTTTTTGGTTTTACATCAGTAATCTTTACCAATTTCCAGCAATTGAAACAAATAGCCATATTACTCTTATGGATTTTGGGCCGATGATAGATAGAATTAACCATCTGACCATTCTCAAACCCTGCAAACAAGCAGTGTCGGTGATATATACTAAATCTCTGATTGGTTAATAATTCTTGTAGTCGAATTCTAACACTTATTGCCCATCCAACTAGAGACTGGCCTGGCTTCACAACTGATAATGTATCATATTCCCATTCTATTTTGATTATTTTCTCAATATTGGTACCAAAACAATAATTCCTTATATATGCACTAACATAGTTCATATCCTATTCAGGGCGATTATTAACAGGTTTATGTACAAATTAGTCATGTTTGATGATTATGAAACTTATAGCAATTTTAGTGATATATAGCATTTTTAGTGAATATTTAGCGTTATAGCAAGTATATTATAATAAAATATCAGATTCATTTTTATTTGATTACAAGCATATCGAAAGTTTATATAAGGTCTACATCTGGCTATATGCATATGCAACTAATTCAGCAATGGCAAGAACAAAACTTTACTTTTGAACAAACAGCGTCTTCAGCTAAATCTGTACTCATATCATATGAAATCTTCACTGCCAGTTCCACAATAGTTCCAGGTGCTGACGAGTTTCTATAAATCACGAGATGATCAGCTTATCAGATTTCAGATTTTTTCTTTAGCCAGATAAGCCTAATGGGAATTTGGAAAAATAATTAGCGAATAAAATACACATGCAAAAAAAAATTATTTTTTTTCTGATCATCAAAATTGCGCAGAAGAAACGGTGCAGTATATTTATATCAAACCTTTCGTTTTAAGATTTCGACCCTTACATAATCTTTTTCATCCATAGTTAGATCACTTGTCCACTTATTTTGTTCATGTCCAGAATGCAGTAAATAATATACAATAACTTATTATTTTATTTTACAGTAGGATAAAAACTCTGAAAAAATCACATGCGCGTTATGTTTCAGAATGACAATCACTTCAAGAAAAAGTTTCAATCATATGTTAAATGAACACTATTTTCCGATGCAATACTCCGCAATACAATCATATCATACATAAGTTAAAAGTACAACGTATATTAAATTTTGCTCGAATTGTAACATATGCATTTATACTACTGTAATATGAGTAACGCAGATTATTAATCTTGATTAAAGATGGTACAGCAATTGATTTCAAATTTACAAAATGTTGCAACATAAGCTAAAATTAGTTGTATCATATGTTGCAACATTATAAGTTGCAACATATATAGGTTAAAACTAATTGCAACGTAAGTTGCAACATTAAAAGTTGCAACATATTAATTACAGTTTCCATCTTTAATCTTGATAAATATCATCAAAGATCGTAAAAATATCATTTTTCACTCGGTCAATATTTGAGGTTTCAGAGGTTTGATGTGGAGGTGACGAAGGTGGAGAGGGGTAGATTGGCGAGCTATTGTAATTTTTGTGTTAAGCATCAATAATGTATGCTATATTAATACAAGACATTTGTTAGTACTTGGCAAAAATTAAAAGTTAAGGACATGTCAATAGTATAAAAACTCACCCTAAACCTAAGAAGATTTTTAATGAATGGACCCAATAAACTTTCCACTGCCGACATAGTCTTTGGAATAATTAACATAGTAACTTCCGATAAAAAATAAAAATTAACATCATAATTATATGATAGACAATATATTGTCCACTTTTGACCTATTAATTTCATTGAGACAAGGGTGAACACATATCCATTTAGATGAACTAATAAAAACAACGAAATATTCTTCATACCAGTTGCTTGGATTCCCATGACAAAGATTTTGGCTAAATCTTTCTTTTTAAAATGAAGCACATCATAGAAGTTATCTATCATGTCCTTCAATTCTATTTTTAATGCTGTATGATCCTCACGAAACTTCAAATCATCATAGTCTTTTTGAGTGATGCCAACTTCTGCAGTTACCAGTTCAATACCATAATTGCGTAACTCTATAATAACATCTAATTTAGTAGACTCATTCCCAAATTTAACATATTCTGCATGGATTTTACGTCTTTTTCTAGTTTTCACTGCTTTAGACTCTTTTTCGATCCTAAGTATTTATAAAAATTTAACATCCAATTGAAGAAAAAAAATATCAGATATTAGAGGTATTGTATCAATATGTTTGGAAATGATCACTGTCATGTTCTTCCAAAAGATCAGTTAAGATGGAAGACATAATTCTTAATATATAGTCTCTTTCTCGTGTTGGGAGAGACAATATGTTTATTTCACGTCTGTAACACTTATGACTGTAGAAAAAATAACAGAAGTTAAGGTATTTATTTTATTATATATTAAGCGAATTAAGTGACTTACAAAAAAGAAATAATTTCAGCCAATAAATTGCCATCTTCAGATCTAATGTTTGATAGTTTATCTTTTAACTGTTTCAAATCATTTAAATTTCTCTATAATATAAACATTATGAATTAACATTTTTTCATACCATGATAATATGCTAAGTAAATGGTACAATAATAAATATAACAAATATAAGGATTATTACCAGACTGGTATTGTCAATTAAACAAATAACATTTTTATCGATTTGATCTTTTAATAATTTTTGCTGACACGTTCTGAATAATTTCGCTTTATCTTCAGTTTTCAGAATTTGCGACCACTCAACACTTGACCAGTTTGTCAAGTCGATTATTCTTGATTCTATTGCTCTGTCATTTACAAAAAACGTTGATAGTATGTTGTTACTAGTTTAATAATTGCACATAATCATATATAGAAAAATACTCACTAAACTTTTATATTTTTTTCACTCATACGTTCATTCCATGACTAATTTCCATACCTCTTCCAGGTCATTAAATGATAGAAGCCTTTTGATCTGTAAGCAAAGCCATCAATAATATCTTAGAGAATCGAAGGATTGTACTCAATGAAATCAGAAAACCTACCATTTCATTTGCTCTTCTCTCTAATTCTATCATAGATTCATTGTCATATCCAAAGTTTGTGAGTTGGCAGTACTCGTTTCAGAAAAATTGATATCAACTTCCTTTTCCAAATCTTGATTTGACTGCTGTATTTGATGAGGTGGAGCGGATATAATGATAGTCATTAAAAATGCTCACTATAAAATTCAAGACGACAATTTTATAACAAAAGTTTATTGCTATATATATTATTCTAACCTCTGGTAATGATTTTTGCTTTTGTCCAGTAGATACAGTGGTTTGGAAAATATCTTCATCAGGTTTATTGACCGTTTCTCGTAATTGATTAATAAGCTTCTGGTTTTCTTGCTGATCCTAAAGATTTTTGATAAGTTGATATTTATCGTAAATATTAGTTTCGATCTTTGTAAATCTTACCTTTAAAACTGTGACTGTATACATGGATGTAATATTAAGTCACGCTTCTTCATGATATTCAAGATCTTTAATGAATTGCTTCACTTCGGCAGTGGAGAATGATGAGTTAAAATCAGGTAAAATCTTTATTGCTTTGTTTCTGGTATGTACGTGAATGTTACCTTTTTTTTATAACTTCGTAATATTATATATAGATCGTCCTTAAAATCATTGATTGTGGCCACAGATAATTTAGGGCTTGAGTTTAATCACGCAAATTCTAAAATTCTGAGAATTGACCATTCTTTGCCTTTTGTTTCATCAAAATATTCTGTAACAACAGATTCAAATATCTAAAAAAGAAATTAATGCATTCAATAGCCATTTATCCATTTTAATAAAAGCAACGTGGTAATGTTTACAGTCAACTGTATACTGAAAAATAGCATGCTGAAGTATGTCTTAAACACGTATGCTTAAGGATTGCCCAGGAGACTGTCCCAAATACCTGAACGCAGGATTGTATTGCCTAACGATAGTAGGGATACGTGTGACTGTAAACTTTACCAGAGTTCAAAGAGCTACGAACCTTATTTTTTACGTTATATTCGAAAGATCCTACGAATAATTTATAAACGAGAAATTAATTTCGCGTAATCACTTGATCAAATTTTCGTAACATATTACACAAAAAATAAGGCCCAAAATTTGGTGCTATTTGCGACTGATTTACGTAATACTCACAGAATGCAAGTATTATAAATTTATATGTCTCGTACAAGTATAACTGATAACTGACGACCATTTTTTATAGATGATTGGGCAAATGAAACTGGATAATGTATTTTATTTTATGTATCAATAAAAAAATTCGAGTCTTTCTTTGGCAATGTACAGTCACAATGATCAATTTTCTAGATTATGACCCAATAATTATATAATGCAATATGTGCATCGGTGCATGCAATAGTATTTTTCTGATGACACCATGTCTGAGCTCGTCTTATCAAGATACAGAATATGATCACTACATATGCATTTCCCTCCTTTGTACTTTCGGCACTGTAGGATCATAAGAAGGAAAAAAATTTTTTTCTGATACGTACTGCACCGGGTGAATAATATCGAACTATTCTATGATCGCGAACTTGAGTTTATTACTTGAAGTATTGCAGGTAAGACAATATTCTGTTTCATTATTATACCATTCGCCATGTAATCCATAATTCCCATGTTTTCCATCACAGATAGGGCATGGCAAGTCTCACAGCTGAGCTAATGCAAAATTATAATTATCAATCCCCCTAAAACTATTTCAGAATTTCAGGTATGTGAAATGCTATAAGACAGATTCAATAATTAATTCTGAATAGGGTGTGACTTCATAAGTGATAGGCTTGAAATCAAAGGCTTGAGGTTTTGCTGATACACTGTTTACAGCTTCTGATAATTACCATGGTTCACATCCAGTTTCTTTTTTATAACTTTTGTATAATTTGGTACGAATATTATCTGTTAAAACGCTTGGTAACCCATTTAATTTGGCATGCCAATCCAGGTATTTGGGGGTCAGTATTTTATCAGACTCAGTCATTTTCCTTTTTATATGACTGCAAACAATTTAAATCCCTTTTTTCTCATATAGACCTATTCATTTGAAAAAAAAGATTATTATACATAGTTCTCTTTTTTTTGTATCGATTCATAATGCTTTTGCTCAATATATATGTATTTAAGATGTAGTACAAAATTGTCAAGCGATTATATTACATCATTACACGTGATATTTTTCAAGATTTATGACAAGAACGTAATATTTGCTTTATTTAAGAAATAAAAAAAACATTGCCAGAGTAACTAATACATAAAAAATTACAAATATATAACTTTACATGACACAAATATAGATAAAAAATTTCTAATTAGTTGAGGGATCACTTAATTTCGAATTAGACCCTTTCACAAGATGAACTCCTAATGCTCCTTTTTGATTATCATGAATTATGAAATAAGACTATTAGGATAATGAGAACCTCATCAATAAAATACAGCTATAAGAAACATTTAATTACTCACACAGTTCATTAATGTAGTTCTCAAGTTCTAATGCCTGTCTTAATGTCATTCTGTATTCCTTTAAATCCCATTCTGTTAGTCTGAAAAATAAATTACCAGTGATATTTTCATCACGAAGTTTTGTAAAAAAATTATCGTCAAGTTTTAAGCCTTCTAATTTTGAATCACTCCTTAAAAAGCTGATAAGTCTTTCAGTTTCCCATAGTTTTATCGTTTCAGCCCAGGAAGATATCTTGTTTTCCTAAATACAATGTCCTATAGTGAGAAATTTTTATTCCCATATATACATAATTTCTGACATATACGTACCTTATAAATTTTATGGAAAGTTAGTGGACGAGAACTTTCACATATTGCTACATGCTTTATATTCTGCTAAAAAAAAGAGATAAGAAAAGTGATTAGTATTTTCGTCTGACGCTAAGAATATCTTGAAAGCACATGTAAACGGAATATTCATACCTTTTTACATGTAGATCTACTGAAAAGACATATAGTTAGCTTTACGCCTGGCGATCTCAGAATTGTGAGTCCATCAGCCTTTTATAACATATGCTTTTGCCATCACTATTAACTTATAGGGAAGGTTCTATATTGCAACTGGACTTCTTCTCATGTTTGTACGGGGAAAAAGATAGAGGTATTGATTAGCAAACATATATGCAAAATTAATATGTGAAAATGTCACACAAATCTATTATGTGATTAGCCTATTTGTCGCACAATTGTGACTCAGCAAAAAATATTCCAAACTGATGATCACTGCTCTATACTAGTTAGATCAGTAGTGTACTACCTCACCATAGAGGATCTTGTTAATTCCAGATTAAGAAAAGCAGAAATAAAATTATTATTAGAGAATCCAGATTGGGTCAAAATTTGAACATTGCTAGCCTATCTAAGATAATCACTAAATGCAGTAATAAAATAAGACATATTTTCCTTTTCAGCTCGAATAAGCATTTCTACCACTTTATCAAGATCATAAACATGATAAAATCCAGATTTTGCGATATGCTTTTTATTCTCTGTTGTCAGTTCATCAAAGAATACACATTGAAGATGACTTTTACAGAGATTGACAATATTATTACATCTCTTTATCTTTGAATAATAATCTGCTATTGAGTCTTTGTCTTGAAGTAATAATCCACATTAGAACTTATCTACCTTATTTTGTCATCTATTTTAATCTTATCTGTAACTATACTATCTAGCTATATTTTCCATTGAAGTTCTTTAGCATTACATAATAATTCTATTAGGCTTAAAATTTGTAAGAGGTAAAAAGCATTAGATTATATAAATGTATAAAGTATTGATGTTGGATTTCTTACACCAGGCAGACTATATACAAATTGTTTAAGTGTTTTCTCCCTCCAATATCTGATTGTCTTTGTCTTCTAATAGATTTAGATTTCGCAAAAAAGATCTTCTCAGTCTTTCCACTCTAATATAAATTCAGGAATCCCTTCATTATCCCATTTATATCTCAATCCATATTCTTTAATAAATTCATTGTAACGCTCTTTTGTCTCAGCATTCATCTCATCATCTGACATTATACTAATGAATCTGCTATACTTTAATCAAAAAATAAAAGTACACAATCACCCTCCTTTGCTCAAAGATCTTCAGGAGAAAAGCTCACCTTCTCATAAATTCGAAGCCAGAAAACAGTTTCACCTTCTTATCTCCCACAGTACCAAAGCTACAAGTGAGAAATTTATTTCCGAATTTCAGTTAACATTGCATCAATTTCAGCTAACATGAAATCTATTTCTATTATCTGAGACTTTTGAGGATCAGGTTGGGATTTTGAACCATTTGCCTCAGAATTAGATTCAGATTCATGGTTAGATTCAGAACTATTGTCTTCTGACCCAGTATTACCCATAGCATAATTCTTTCCTGCATCATAACATATAATCTTATGTCTCAATGCTCTTCTATTGAGAAGACCAAGTCGCTGGTGAGTTGGATTTGAACCGCTATGAACTCTGGAAGCATGCTTACCTCCTATTTTTTTTTAATATTTTAGGTTCAATTTTATGAGACTTCAGGAATTCGCTAAATGCCCTAGTATTACGCTTTTCATTTTCACTACAAACGGGATCACTCAACCTTCTAGCCTTTATAGCAATGTTGGGAAATTAGACAATTTTAGGTAGTTTTGGACAGGTTTTAGACAGGTTTTGGACACAATTTCATATGTCCAAAACCTTGTCCAAAACTAAAAAATGTGTCCAAAACCCATCACTGCTTTATAGCTTCTTGAATCCAGATGAGTAGTATTCTTACACATTCTAGATCCTTCTCTATAGAAATAAATGAACAAGACTCTAGATTATCCTTATATTTTCTTTATTCTTAACATATCTAGTATAATACCAGGAAAAACTGTTTACATACTATGCTGGAGGAT
Organism: Funneliformis geosporum; assembly: GCA_946474995.1. Classification (NCBI taxonomy): domain Eukaryota; kingdom Fungi; phylum Glomeromycota; class Glomeromycetes; order Glomerales; family Glomeraceae; genus Funneliformis; species Funneliformis geosporum. The sequence goes on from CAMKVN010002314.1 coordinate 11,804, forward strand.
TTGTGGGATCAACTTTATAATGACTGATCTGAAGAGATCTCACTTCCGCAGGTCTCATATTCAACATCACTATCACATCTGCGAGATTCTCTTGAGTTAGAATTTTAGAAACATTCATATTCTGAATTCTTATACGCACATTTGCTAAGGAAAAATGTAGTGGAGTTCTTGATTGATTATCAGCTAAATTTTGCTTAGTCTATTCTTTCTGAATTTTGTTAGAAGTTGTAGTGATATTTGGATTTTTGGTATAAGTATCAATAAGTTCTTGAGCAATACCAGCTTTTGCCAATTCGATACAAAATAGTGAGAACTGTGAACAGGAGGCAACGGTTTCTTTATCATTATTACTTTTTGGACCTAAATCAAGAGCATTGATATAAATATCCCACTTATTGCCAGTTTTGGCACAATAGAAAGCTCTTTTTCCAATGATAAACTTTTCCTTTCTTTTGTCTGACACAAGAACCCCTATCTGCTCTTTGCTAAATGTATGTCTTTTATCAGTGCATTTGGTAAGAAGATCTTTAATACACTTGCGAGCCTTTCAATCATACAATTGAACATTAAGTTCTGAAGCATGTTCTCTTAATTATTCTAAAGTGGAGTCAGCTGACAAATTATACTTTTCTAGAAACTGTTCTAAAATTGAAACAAAGTTATTAGTTTTGGGCTTTTGGGCCTTTGAAGTGGTTGCTTTAGTAGACATGCCAATGATAAGTAGATTGCGATTATTACCTAGTTATACTAATCTACTTATTTTTCAATTCGAAAAAAATTCCTCAATCCTGAGTGCTAAAGCAAAGGAATTTTGAATATATATAATAAAAGTGAAGATGAAGTTTTAAGATTATTAATATCAAAATTACCTCGTATGGATCGTCTATCCTGTCAATACATCAAGAAAGATAGTTCGATTTGTGAGAAAGGATGCTGGCATGCTTTAGGATGTGACAAACATTATAAAGTCCGTCCTAAAGAAATATGCCCTATCTGTAATAAGCAAACCTATTCTCGTATTGGAATCTGTAGCACACATAGTGGAATTTATGACCATGTCTGACGTGAAAGTAAAAAAACTAAAACAGAATCGACCCTTTTGGGATTATCTAATATAATCAAGATACTTGGTTGAATAATGAATGATCTGAAGTTTTATTTTATAGAATCAAAGAGTTCTTGAATCTCATTATCTGTTTTTGGTCTATATGGTGGAAGCTCTGGCATACCTTTACCTTTAAAACCAAGACCTTTATATGGCCAGTGATTGATTCAGTATAAGTATTGCCTAACTTGTTATCCTTTAGGCCCTATTCTTTTTTTTATCACTTTTAACAGTATACCTTCACCAATTGCCAGCAATTGTATTAATTATTTTTATAGCTGAATGAAGATCTGATATTTCTTTTATACGAGACTTAAAGCCAAAGAGTAATAAAGACTGATTTCAGATTTCTATAAACTTTTCACATGATTGTGTGAATGATTCTAATATTATATTACTAGAAAGGATATGCTTATCGTCTATATTGGTAAAGCCTAGTATTTGAAAAAGTTCTCTTATAGCCTTCCAATGATTAGCTGAATATGATTTATGCAAGTCTTCTGCTACTGATTTTTCAATATTTTCATTAGTTTTATAATGAGTATTTTCCTATTGCGCAATATTTTTGGCCTCTAACCCTTTTATTACACTCTTCTCATCATAGCCTTACTTTCGAAAGTAAGATAAATACAAGAATGTTTCTGAGGTTCAGACGGGCTAAAATGTTTTACAAACTTCTTATTGCAAAGATTATTCCAAATCTTATTATTTATATCTTTACTACCATAAATATTTCGCATATAGAAACGTTTAAGTGCCATAATATCTGGGATAGAACGCACTTAGTCAAACTTAAGATTTTCAGCTTCTTTTGGATTAAGATTCTGGGAAGTAGCAACTGCATCAAAATCTGTTTTCTTGATAACTAACACTTCAATCCTAACTTCATTGCGAATCCTTTTATGATTTTCTATTAGGATTCCTCAAAATCAAATCAAATCAAATATTTAAGATATTTGAATTTGATTTGATTTTTTCAAATCGAATCGAATCAAATTGAATTGAACTTAAATATTTGATCAAATTAATTTGAACCAATTTGAATTTTATTGAATCAAATCAAATTAAATCAAATATTTGTCAAATCAAATCAAATTAAATCAAATATTTGATTGAATTGAATTGAATTGAATTGATTATAAATTTTTTTAAATTTTACAATGATATATTAAAATAAAGTTATTCTAAAGTTTTAATTAATAAAATTATTAATAATTGCACTAAAAAATT
>CAMKVN010002315.1:0-14125 GCA_946474995.1 Funneliformis geosporum
TACGGAATTATTAAGGAATTTAAAATAACGTATAAATTTTACATAAAATAAAAAAATAAAAAATAACAATATTCAAAACAAAAAAAATTTTTTGATCGTAATCAACTAATACAGTCTATAGCGAATTTTGATATAACGAATTTTACATCTTTTAGTATCTTTAGTGTAATACAAATTTTTAAATATAGAAAAATCTTTTTTTTTTTTTAACAATGTGGCATTGCTAGTAACTTTATTAATTATAAAAGAAATACATAAAGTAAAACTAAAAATAAGAAAAAAGAAAAATACTAGCTATCCCCTGTGATTATATTACAAACTCATTTGAATCGACTAATCATCATCTTTTCTCTCTAACAGACCCACTAAATGTATATCTAATGACTACTGTTATCATTAAGAAAAGAAAAAGAAAAGAGTCAGTGCCTATCTAAAAATCTGAAAATGAGTTGCCATATTTATTTGCTATGTGAAGCCATGTTTCCTAAGTACTAGATACATGATTCTCAGTCGAGTGAGCAAGCGTGAAAGCCGCACTTTTTTTGAATTTAACTTTTTTGGAAATGCCCAAAGATTTTTCTTTGATAATCATAAGTTGGCATCAATGTTTCCAAACTTTTCAAAAAGTTCTTTGAAGAAGAATATTGTGAGTTGAGTGACAATTGAGAAGCACTTAGATTTATTGCGAGTAATGACATGTATAAAGTTCACCAGCGAGGACAGAATTCAGATTCTAATAATGTTAATATATCCATCAGTGCTTGAAGAAGGCAAGGCAAAGATGTTATCAAAGAGATCTAGGAGTTCAGGAAGGAGAGGAAAGTCGCTGAACCTAGGGTAATAGATGAGTAAGGAGATAAGATATGATTTAGTGAGTGTGATAATATTGAAAATTGATGAAAAATAAGCAGGACATGACTATAGATGCGTGGCATCCAATGCAGTTCCAATTTTTATAAAGATCGAGGCGAAGCCTTTCCATTTTATTGAGAACAAGAATTTCATCAATAAAGTTTTTAATCATGAAAGTCTTGAGGCAAGCATCAGCAAAGGACGTGACCATAGATGATGAATCTAATGAAAGGATATTCCAAATAAAGAACCAGTTGATATCATTCGAGTAGGTAAGGACTCTAAGATCTCTATTCCTTTGAAGAGAGAGAAAGTCTCCAAAATGCCAAGCATTGAAAAGTTGCTTGAAGAATTTTCGAATTGAGGATTCAATAGTGATATCATAAAATTGCATAGCAAGATTGCGAGATTCAATACCAGTTAAAATGTGTGTTATTGCAGGGAGATTGTAACCATTTTTTGCAAGAGAATCTGCAATGTTGTTAAGAGTGTTACAATCATGAGCTTTAACTTTGTGTAATATGACCACAAGGGTCAGAGAATCAATAATGTGCTGAATAAGATTTCAGATAGTATAATTAGTGATCTTTTCAAGAGAGCAGTTAGAGAGGCGACAGTTGGTGATGATGGAGTTAAAGCCATGAATCAATGCTTGGCTATCAGTATGAATATGAATCTCAGATGATTTGGAAGAAACAAGAAGAGCTGTCATAAAAGCAAACAATTCAGCACAGATAGAGGAAGGCCAATTTTCAATTGAGGCTTCAAATTAATGGTAGTTAGAGTCAATATTAACACAGATCCAGTCAATGCCCATTTTACATGATTCAGAAGTAGGATTAATTAGTGAACCATTCGTGTAAAAATGGAGAAGGTTTGAAGCAGATAGCACAGCCTGAAGGGAAGAAAGTGTGTGAAGGTATAATGAAGAAGGGAGTAGGGTATGGATGATATCAACAGATTCAGAAAGTAAGGTCGGAGGAGATGATAAATTATAAAACATGTTGAAAGCAATCCAATAAAGTTTATTTAAAGAGTATTTAAGTCTCCTTCCTTGTATAGTGGGTAAATTAGGTAGCAAATCCACTTGAAAAATTCTATCCGTTTGGATTCTGAAAGTGCAACTGTTATTTTGGGCATTAATAGCAAAATTCACGCATCCAATGCATTTGATGAGGGAGGTACTATGATTATTATTTCTTGTTGCAATGTAGTGAAAGCAAACAAACCATCCAAAATTCGAAATCTTGTCAAAAATTTGACTGAAGGAAACAGAATTCAAAATTGGATTCCAGGAGGCAATGAATTCTTTCCTTTGAATAATGATAGAGGTGACAGCTAAATGTTTATAAATAGATAAAGGATGATCTAATCTATATTCTAATTTAAGTAATTGATTATTATTATTATCTAATACTAATTCTTCTAAGTTAGTGAAAAATCTAGAATTACTCATACGCAAGGTATGATGATCAAAATTCCTAAGAAACAAATCAGATTTTTCTATTAGAGAGTGGCCAGTAGCATCGGTAAGTTAATCTAAATATATGAGATTGTGTTGGCGAAGAAAGTTAGCATATTTGGAAAGCAAAGTAGCAGAGAAAATATTGGTTAAGGAAAGTTATCCTCCTTTAATACGGTTAGTTAGAGTAGGAGACGAGATAAAGGATAAAAGTGAAGATAAAGATTTGATTAGACTCAAGAAAGCACTAATAAGGTTATGATGAGAGTCACGACTAAAGGGTTGAGACTAAGAGTCTAGGGAAGAAGTCAGAAGAGTACATTGTGATTATAGTTGAAATAAGCGGATAGTAGAAATGTGCTCATAAAGTGACTTATTATTGAATTGATTTAGAAGAGCACAAGAAAGGAACTTAATTTATAATGACCAAAGATCATTCAAATTATAAAATTTATAGAAGTTTAACATGACATTCGAAAGTTTGACAGTGAACTTATTTTTCTTTTTAAAAAGTGAACAAATAGGAACAAAAAATTTATCACATTCGGGTTTTGACAAGGGGTAAGTTGAATATAATATTCAATAAGAGAACAAAGAATCATATTAATAATATACACAAATTGTTTATCAGTAATAGGTTTGTATCTCATTGTATTGATAAATCTTTGAATGTCAAGTGTGATTTGTTTTTTAACGTAGATTGCTGAGCGTTTATGGTTAATCCAGATTCCTAGAAATCTCATAGATCCTTGTTCAGCTATCAAATCAACATAAGATGAGCCAAACTGTAATTTAATTAAGGAAGATTGGAGACGTTTTGTAGAGAGAAGTTTTGACTTTTGTTTGTTAAGAGTAGAATGTGTAAAGTTGTAAAATTCATCCGCAACTTCTAACATGGTTTTAAGGTCTTGTTGATTTCCAGCAATCCAATTTGTATCATTCATGAATGCAAGGGAGAATACTTGAGCTGATAAATGATTGGAGGATAAAGTGGTGAGATCAGAGATCCAACGATGATCAATAATGTATCCTTTATTAAGGTTGGCGACTTCACATAGGAGAGGATCAAGATAGATATACCATAAGAGCGGGAATATGACTTCACTTTGGTCAATACCAATTTTTACATCGTAATATTCAGAGATACTATGAGTAGTGAAAATAGCATTTTTTTGTGCAGTGAAAAGGTTGATTAAAAGATCAACAGCATGGATAGGTACTTTAATATGATGTAATGCCTTATGAAGGAAGGATAGGTAAACACGGTCATACACTTTTGAAAGATCTTGGAGTACAATCCAAATTTCCTTATTATTTTCGTTAGCATCCTTGAGTAACATATTAAGAATTTTAATGAGAGTCTCCGTTGAGCCTCCAGCGAAATTGCCATCTCAAAGGATAGAATGTTTAGCGATAATATTTGAAAGACGATTTGTGAGAATTTTAACGAATCCTTTCCTCGCAGTTTCAAGTAGTGTGATAGGACGAGTTTTTGTAATGTCACATTTCCAAGTCATAGGTTTGAAAATTGGAAAGATATGCACAATTTTCCATTTGTTAGGGATGTCACCAAAGGTGAAGCACATGCAGATGAGTTGCCAAAGAAGATATTGTAATTTATCACCAAGATGAGTCAGCATTTCATTAGTGATGTCAGATGGACCTGCAGCTTTATCTTTGGGTAGCTGGCAAAGAATAGCTAGCCATTCATTAATTGAGGGAGGTTGAAGAAGATTATCGTAACAACTACTATTAATGTAATCTTTCAGAAGGTATTGATTTACCCAACGTAAAGGCAAAGGTTGAGATAGATTATCAGGTAAAGCAAAATTTTGAAAGTGATGATGAGTAGCCTCTTTAATTTTACTAGGATTAATGGTGAATCTTTTAGTGCCATTTACGAGATTGTTAATTAACAAATGATCCAAGAAATAGTGTTTTTTTTTCGGTTGAGAATCAAATCGATCATAGAAGATGTATTATTGAGCAAATCATCATAACATTTATCAACAAATTGTTTAATAGCTGAGATTTTGAGGTTATGTGTATCTATTTTTGCTAAATTTGAAAGCGTTTTGTAGGTATCAAGAAGGTCACGCTTAACTGCTAGGACAGACTGATCAGTAAGAATGGAAGAAAAAGAGATTAGTGTTAGCTTTATGGTTTCAGCAATTTTCAACATGGTAGATGTTACTTCAGTCTACATTGAATCTTTAGGCCATTTTTTATCCTAGATCAACTTGTATTTGAAAAGTAAAAGGATTGAGCGAACTTTTCTTGCAACTAAATATGAGTCTGGTAATTTGTATAGTTATTTATGGTCATTATTATGGGAGATCCAACATTGCAGAATGAAATGTTTATTCGCTGTGCAAATAGCTGACCCATAAGGAATTCATGTTGTGATGTGTCAGCGAGAGGTTTTGAGTCAGTCAAAATTATTACAGTTATAATGGAAGTCAGTGTAATCTGCAAATTCAGTCCATTTGGACGCATTCATCGAACCTAGGTTGGGAACTTGACGTTTGTCCTGAATTATACAAGATTTGGCCTGTAAACGTCTCTGTATATCTGCAAAGAAAGCAAAAATGATCTTGTGGTCTGATAAATACAAATCAGAATAGTCTAAAGATGAGAATAAAAGTCTGAAACGAGGTTAGGTAAAGCAAAGATGGTATTAATGCGTGAACTTTGATTGTTAACACAAAATGTAAGTTCAGATGTATCATGACATAAGTCATAAAGATCTAAGAAGTTAAGTGCGAAAATTTGGTCATAAAAATCGAATCTCCAGTGAGAAGCGGAGCCAAAATTAGAATTGGATTAGTAGGTATCGAGGTTTGCATTAAAATCACCTAAAAGGATAGTTTTAAAGTCAGACTTTAGACCATCTTTTATATGCTTGATAATTATTTTATGAAGATTAAGTCTATCTTTCTTCGTTCCAGATGTTAATGATGCATGAAGGTAGATACAGAAGATTCTTAATTTGATATGGCCAGTAAGGTATAAATCGATGTAAATGAATCTGTAATCATCCAAAAAGGTTCGTTAGATATAAATGGCCCAGGAACGTTTGACAAGAATGCCAATTCCAATGTGAATATTAATACGAGAGCTCCAAAAGGTGCAAAAATTCAGATCATGTAAATATCGATAGAATTGGTTAGACTTGTGACGGGTTTCAGTAAGGCCAATAAAATTAGTGTTAAAATTTATGAAAGTATCGTTAATCAAAGTATTTTTGATAACACATTATAATGAATTAATATTATAGGTGGCAAATGAAAGATTTGAAATTCCTTTTGAAGTATTATTATAGTTATTAGTAGAAGTATTGGGGGGTAGATTATTGTTATTATTTGTTATTATATTAGAAGGATTTAAAATCATGATAGGAATAATAGAGATAGGTGGCAATTATTGTTTGGCTAACTTGTCAGTCAAAGACTGGAGTTGCGTCATCATAATATTAAGTTGTTATTATTAGGCGACAATAATTCCATTTTGTTCTTCAATAATAGCTTGCATATTAACATTAACAGGGTGAGGTACATAGGCTTCGTTATCATCCGATGATGTATTAGCAATTCTGGAATATTTATTAATGTGTAAAATAAGGCTGTGTTGATGGTTGATGAGGGTGATAGGAGGTTGAGAGGTAATAAGAGTTTGTTGGAGTGGTAGGGGAGATAGTGACTTTGGGAATTTTTACTAATTTTTTTTTTGTTTTTAATAGAAGTAGACTTTTTTGCTATTGGTTAAGATAAGTTTACAAATCAGAATAGTTGTTTTTTCAGATTTTTACTAATTTTTTTCTTTTATAATAAAAATTGACTTTTCTTGCTATTGGTTAAGGCAAGTCTACAAATTGAAATGGTGATTTTTCAAATTTTTACTAATTTTTTCTTTTTTTAATAGAGGTGGATTTTTCTTGTTTATTGGTTAAGGTAAATCTATATATCGAGACTCTTTTAGGGAGATTTTTTCAGGTTTTTACTAATTTTTTTCTTTTTTTAATAGAAGTTAACTTTTTTTCTTATCATATATATTAAATAATTAAATTTAATAAATTTGTAACAATCAGAAGCTTTATTGTTAATAAATATACTTTCTTATAATTAAATGTATTATATTAATGTAAATTATATCAATAATAAAATTCTTTTTATTATAATTAATCAGAATTATTTACTTATATAAAATAAACAATTATAAATTACCTGTATTATAAAATTTGATAAAATGTTACCAATCGGAATATATTATTTGTATAATAGATAATAATAAGAATATCCCTATTAATAACTTAGGAATAACCCAATTGGAAACTGGATGTTAATAAATTGATATCAATAAAAATAACCTTATTGATATCTTTATAACACCCCAATTGGAATCTTATGTATCCTATTTGCACTATTATTCATCATCAATCAGAATCACCTGATTCTAAAAAAACAAAAAAATAGTGAACCAATCAGGTCAAATCTGGGTTACCAGATTTGACCTAATTGGTCTCCTATTTGTCATTGTTTAACTAGTATTATGAATGCTTTATGAGAAAGCTAACACTAGCATAAGTGTTAATGGTAAAACTTCAAAAAGAAGAAAAATTAGGGTTGTGCTTATTTTTGTAAGTTTGGTCTGATTTGTAATAAGTTTTAATAAGACTGATAAAGTTTGTGTTGAAGTCTAGGAAAGTAGTTTATTCTTTAAGTTACATTATAGAGAGTGAATCTTATGAATAGCAAAAGAGATAGTAGGTGACCTATTTAAATTGATATTATTGTTGGTATAGATGTCTAAATTATGTAAAGTAGTAATATTATTATTGTCAATAATTATAATAAAAATAGAAAAAAGGGTGGTAATAATTTTTATAATTTTTCAGTAAAAAATTGAAGTTGAATCATCATGACATTCATTTGTTCTTTCTGAACTTTAATAATTGAGTTTTGTTTATCAATGATATTCTGTAATTTTTAAATTGATAGAATTAGAGTCAGAGTAGATATTCTCATTAGAGGAGGAGTCATTAACGTGAGAATGCTTATTATTATGAGAAGAGAAACTTAGTATTGTTAACATGTGATTTTGGTAGATTGCTACAGTTAAACGAAGTGTTCAAGTGTGGTTTCTTTTTAATATACGTAGTAATCTACTAATTTATTCCTAAGTCCTAGATGTATAATCGGTTCCATTTAGACATATTTAACTGTAATTCACTAAGACTTGTATATTCACAAAGATTCACAACAGCTGTAGTTGTCACGAAGGCAGAAGACGAAAATGGGATTTCTGAAACAAAAATCCAAAAGATATCCAAAAAGGTTTTCTGACCGTCCACGAATCCATTTTAGCTATATGAATTAAATTATTGAATTTAAACCTCTAGTGCATTTTGACTCAATTCTAGATGATGTTATCAAACTTGACTAGGAATTAGCATGTTTGATATCAAAAACTACACTGTTTAATATAGCAATTCTAGCCTAATTTTAATCCCAAATAATATATCAAAAATTTTTTACTATTCTGTTTTCTTCAGAAGAAGCCATTGAAAAACAAGGAACAAAGTGACGCAATTTGAGCTGGGCCTGACATTGCAAACCCAAATTTAATAATAACTTTTATGCTATTCTGCTTGCCTCTGGAGGGGCCATTGAAAATCAAGGAACAAAGTGTCATGATTTGAGATGGGCCTGACCATACAAGCCTAAAATGCATACCATATTTTATGATATCATAGAATTAATTCTAAAGCTGATTCATTAACGTAAACAAAATCAAAATTTCAGTACTCACATCAATGTGGGTACCAAAATTTTGTATGTACGCAAGAAAGTTAAAAAGTCATAGAACACATTCTAGTATACCATTTTTTTTAATATACAAGAACACATTTTAAAACTATTTCAATTACACAAAGTTAGAACAAAAAAATAGTACCAGGATACCAAAATTTTAATAGACTATTTACTATTTATTAGGGCCTTAAAGCGCAGTCTGTTATAGTATTGGGAGACATAAAACCCATTTATATGATTAGGACATCGACCAGAAGCTGATCTATTAAGTTTACTACATTCACTACAAGAAGTAAGTTACTTATTAGCCAACTTTATAACATATTTCTAATGAATAGAACATCCTTGTTCACGTATACAGGATCGACCACAAATTTTACTAGAGATGTGTATAAAGGGACAAGTATATTCACCATACATAATGTAATTATTTTATATATACTAAAATAATTAATTAAAATAAAAAGTTTATATAAGTATTATATAGTAATATATACACTTACACAATGAGTACACAAATTCAATTATTTGAAGTAAAGCCTACTTTCTAAAAAGTCAAAAAGGCTTTAATCAAAGTGCTTAAGGCAGGGAAGGGATTCTCTATGAAAGACCAAAAGATGGTAAGTTTATGCAAAATTATAAAAAGCGTGTTCTAGAATTACATCAAACAGAAGATCCTAAATCATATAACTTAAAAAATGCAAGAAAACTATTGCTAACAGAAGACAAATATAAGCAAATTATTAGTAATTATAAATCATATTATGATAAAGATTTAAAAATTCTTAATGCTATTATAAAACTACAGTGAACTCTTGATATAACGAATTCTAGGGTCTGGATATCAACTTCGTTATAAGCTTATAACGAATTTTTTAAAGAATTTAATTGGCTAGTTCACTATAGTAAAGGTAATTTTAATATATTTGATTTAAAAATTCGCTATATCAAGGGTTCGCTATATCAAGGTTTGACTGTATATGGTTATACTATAGGTTAGCTAAGGATTATTTTATTACAGAAGAACAAGTTGATAAAACACTTGAGGATTTCCTTATCATGTAAGTATCCATCAAGGTGATAGCTAAGCTTCTTTAATAACCATCAATCTTTCTTTTACAAAAGATCTTTTCAGACTATTACCTTTATCATCTTTCAGCTAGTATAAGACTGGCTGATTTTTTTGCACTAAAGATTCACGGATATGATAAACTTAAGGAGACCAAATCATATCTCCAGCACATCTTCTTCCACCTTCTAACTCACCTGGTTTAAGTAAATATCTTACAAGAACATCATAAGTTAATTGCTTTTCATCAAACCCTATAGGCCCATTTCAAGACTTAGAAGGTTTTGCATAAACATGCTTTAGTTTTCATGCATTAGCAGGAGAAATACCTAGAAGACGATACACAGAATTATCAAAATTCTCAAGAAAAATTAAAAGGTTTTTAACCCAAGCTCAACAATGTTCTGATATAGGTAATCTCATATCAACAGCATCTTGAATAATAGATGACCATTCTTGTAATATCTTATTAAACTTTTCAACAATACCATACTTTCTTTAGAATTAGCTATTAGAATATTGATATCATATTTATTCATTAATCTAATAACATCACCCCAAAATTCAACACCCCCATCCACCATAAGATCTTTTTTAGGCTAAGTAAGCGGACATTTTTAGGAATTGAAAAGTTTTTTCAAAGTCTATAGCAACGCTAGCAGAATCACGGTTAGTTAAAGGATAGGTCCATTTTGTATGTGTAGCAATATCTACACAATTAAGTGCAAATTTATAAATTTTATTTCCAATTTGATCGTAAGGCATATAGTATAAGTCAGCTTGAATAACCTCCATAGGTATAGTAACATTAATGAAAGATGCACTTGAAATATTTTTAGGATAAGGTTTATGAACCTGATGCACAGCTTGTCTCTCAAGCCAATCATGCACTTCATTTAAAAGAAAATTAAACCCAGCTTTTAGAGAAGCTTTATGCAATTTTTTTGCAGTTCTTTGATAATCTGAAGGCAGGTAATAAATCTTTTGCAAATTAGTAGATATATCTAAATTTCTAGTTTTACTCGAATCTATTTATATAATAGGAATCAATGTCATAGACCTGGCTTATATCAAAATCCTTGATACTAATAAAGAGTTATGCAAAGAATTAGCAAATGAAATAGCTGAAAATAATCTTAAGGATAAAATCTCAAAGCACTTAGCAAAGAGCTAAAAACTTGTTATAGGACATTATCTCACCAGGATTCAGCAATATTAGCTTACGAAGATGAAATATCATCTCTAAAATCTGAGATTACTTTACTAAAAAAGTATCTCTACCCAGCTCAGCAGGATTTATGACATAAAGGTAATGCTAGTACTGCACAAAATATTTATATTTTGAGGCTAGAAAATAAGGTTGATCAGCTTAAGACCCGTATTTATAAAATAACTGATCTAAGTCATAAAAAAGTTTCAAATAATAAAGAAATATTAGATATGAAGCATATAATATAAGCTATTTAGATAGGCGATTTGAGGCTTCAGCTTTTTTAGCAAGAATTCAGATACATTTGAATAATGCAGGAGTTATACTTTCAGATGATATAAGAGGCAATTTGATAGAATTGACACATGTTTGACTAATATTATTACCTATATCCGTTTAGTTTAAAGATATTAGCAAGATCAGAATATAGTAGTAGAACAAAGTGTTAGATGAGCTAGAACTCTAAGGTAATAATTGCAAGAAGTCTGAGCTAGGTCACAAAATGATAATCAAATACTAACGTAAGCTCTAAATAATAAAACAGATGAGCGTTGTGTATAGTTGCTTAGAACTCAGAGAGCAGAAAGGCATAACCATATATTATTGCAAGAAAAGGTAGGCTTTCGACTAATAAATCGAAGACATAAAGCTGAAGCTAACTTAGCAGAATTCAATAGAGCCTAGATATTTAACCGATATCAAAATTGGAAAGCTTGAGAAATAAATTCGAGACAAATTATTTTGAATTTACAAATAAATCCTCCAGGAAATATGGCTATCCTACCAAATGTTTTAAATTTAATAGCCCCACTTTTAGCTCAAATACTGCAATATGTTGGTCAAAAGCTACCAGATGACTATTGTAATAAGATTATGCAGGCGATTAATTATGGTCGTTCATTAAGAGTAGTAGCCTTTAATGATGTTATGAAAACTAATATACTGTATTAGCAGGAAAGATGGCAGGAAGGTTTACTCATCCTAATCCATTTAATAATAATGCCAGAATTGTGGTTGCTACTTCAGCATTATTTATAGTATGGCTTTGAGAAACATATTATACATTAAAACTAGATTTAGCATAAGCTTCTATGAAAGCACTTATGACTGATAAATTCTTTTCTATTGATACTCCTGAAATATATGAAAAATGAATTAAACCACGTATAGATACTTTATCATTTGCAGATACTCTACCTATTCTTTATAGTCATTTACCTGAAAATTTTGAATTACGGATTAAAATCAGAAATCCAGTAAATCTAAATACCTTTTTTACCCAACTTACCCAACTTAATGATAAATGGTTAGAAGCTGGTAGACATGTTGGTTTTTCTTCCTTTAGTGAAGAAACTCTATTTCATTTATCTATAAAAAAAGATTCACAAGCTGAACATGAATTTATAGTTTGTCTTGCAAAGGATTTGGATTATTTAGGTATAGCAATAGATATCTCAACCTTAAGACCATATATCTATGATGAACTTAGTAAAAGATTAGGGTGAAAATTATCTAATATTAGAAGAAGCCCCTTCTCAGAGTTAGAGGTTAGAAATACAAATGCTACAAAAAAAGCTGTTAGAAAGATAGTACAAAAACCACCAGTTAAACGAATTATTCGTCTTTGTTCAATCTGTAGAAAGGCTGACCATACAAAGATTAATTACCCTGAAGTTAAGAAGACTAAAAACGTTATTTATGTATATCAAAATGCTGAGAAAGATCCAGTCCTATGGAAACACACTGAAAATTCTGAAGAATCTGAAATAGAATACATACTTGAGGAAGAGGAAGATCTCAAAGAGCCTGAAATAGAATACATAATTGAGAAGGAAGTTGAGAAGAGTGATGAATGTGTTGATGATGATGGAACTGTTCTAAACAATACTAGCCAAAACTGCTATGCTATAAAAAAAAGTAATGTGAAGTAGAGTACCTATGAAAAAGACTTATAAGAAAGAATCCCCTACTTTCAAGTCTCGTAAAAAAGCAAAACCCTCAGCACCTATAACCATGATTGAAGATTATGTTTTTTTAATAGCCTTAAATCTATATTATCATCAGTTATACAATATATTTCTAATGAAATTCTTAAGGAAAGCTCTCAATATATTAATACAATATATCTTAAATTGAAAGATCAGATTCTGAATATGGCTATAAAAGATGATACTGTTAAGGAAAGGGAAAATGTATGGAGGTATGTTACAAATAAAATTATAGATATTTTACATCCACTAATCCAAGCCACAAATATAAAGCAAAAATCTCTTATTCAAGTCCTGATAGAAGAAAAGCTAGAGAGTCTTAAAGTGAGTGAGTCAGATGATCCTATGAATGATATAATACTAGTGGGTTTTAATACTCTAAACCATGCTATTAAAGCATATCACAATATCATTCAGCTGAAAAAAAAATAGTCAAATATATTGGCTCAAGCCCTTAGAGATAAATTTTTCACAAATAAAGGATGCTGACGATGTTGTGACTATTTATTGCAAAATAGGAGGTTTGGTAATACCTTGTGCAATGATTGATACTGGCTCTGATTCTTTCATATTTTTAGATAATATTGCTAAACTTATCGAAGAGCTTTTAGGTATTAAAATTAATAGGAAAAAAATTTATAGACTTAATGGGGTTGCAAGTCAATCCATATCTATCGACACTATTGATAATGTTTCCATAACAATTGGTTCTGGAGAAAATACAGCCTCTATCATAGATGAATTTTCTGTTGTACCTGCAGAAAAGGATTAGAATAGAAATGCTAAATCTTTAGTAATTCTTGGTACTTAATGGCAATATCGAGCTGGATAGGAATCTTTAGTGAAAGGGGATTTTAAAGCCATATGTAATGGAAAGACTATTACCATTCCCCTATCAGTTCACAAATCCCAGCATAATATCTTTACTGTATAGAAGAAGGACTTAAAAAAAAGTTAGATAATTGGACATGTATATATTATTTTAAGGTATTTCGTTATTCTTGTAAATTAAGAGAGTATATGAAAAGAAATAATCAGTGCTTACAAAAAGTGATTGACTGCCGACGAGAAATGACTTACTGCCCACGAGAAATGACTGACTGCCCACAAGAAGTAACTGACTGTCCACGAGAAGTAACTGACTGTCCACGAGAAGTAATTGACTGCCCACGAGAAGTGACTATGCCTGTTCGATTATTATTAGCATAGATTTATAATTAATTTAGAATGGAACTATGAACACATGACTGGAATGTATATTTTTTCAGATGACAGGATCATCTTAATTTGTATGAAAACTAGGTATAATAAAATTTTTTATTTTCGATAGAAGAGGTGTGACCACCATGGTCACAGTGGCGCAGTATATTTTGCTTATGATGATAATTATAAAAGTCCGATTTACCGTAACGATCTTAAAACGCAAATATCTCGACATCTACTAGCCCAAATTTGATGAGGATTGAACGTCTGAATTCAGCAGGTTCTGATCTTTCCAACAAGCCTAAATTCGCATACATCCGATCAGTGGGTGTCGAGATATTATCCTTCAAATTTCGGGCAAAAAATATATATACTCTATATTATGTTTAGCCAATTAGATCGCCTGAATATAACTGCGTGATCATGTGACACCGCGTGGACTTCCGTTGAATGCCATCTGACACTGAGCCCTAAGGGAGCAGTATCATGTGACCAAATTACATACACATTATTTATGGATACTATTAAACA
>CAMKVN010002316.1:0-14120 GCA_946474995.1 Funneliformis geosporum
ATAGTATCGATATCGTATCGAACTCGTTTCAATACCATTTCGATATTATTATCGATATCGTATCGATATCGTATTTATATTGAAATGATATAGTAAAGATAAACTTAACGACCTCGATTCGATTATCGTCAAAGTATGGTAAAGTTATTGTAACGATATAGATTCGATATCGAATCTATATCGTTAGAATTTTTTGAGTTTCTGTAAAGTATATGTTACTTATCTTCAGAATCACTCAAATCATCAGTAACTTGCAGATGACTTTTATACTTTCTTGTATAATTTCAAGGTAATTTTAGTAATTTAGATAATGATCAGTCATTTCTATTCTTAAAATTTGTGAATTATCATCAATCATTTTGCTCCTTGAAGCTTGTGATTCAATTTTAGCAGGTGATCTAGTATTGAGTATCAATTCATCAAAATGATATAATTGCTTAATAGTAGAGCCATCACTCAAATCACCACAAATTGTTGATGAACCACTTGCCAATTCATGAACAAGTTTGGTCTAATTTAAAACTAATTTTTTACATTTATTATAATAACAAGAAATTTTGTTAACTTTATTTTGAGTTAACTCAGATGGTAGAGATAGTCATTTTGTTGGCTTATTACCAATAATATTCAAAATAGACCTATTTTTTGTCATCTTAAAATTTGAAATTGATGTTTTTGTCAATGTCAATGAACAATTTATATATATAAATAAACAATTAATATAGATATTATGATGAAATAAAACTTATATTAATAGTCGTATTATAATCGACAACTTGTATTACCTGCATTATTATCAAAACTTTAAACAATTACCGCATGATAATTGAAATTTAAGTGATACTTGCATTATAATCAAAACTTAAAATGATTACTGCATCACAATTAAAAATTTAAGTAATACTTGCATTATAATCAAAACTTAAAACAATTATCACATAGTAATTGAAATTTTCAAGAATTATCATATTATAATCAAAATGTAAAACTATTATTACATTAAATTGAAATTAAAAGAATACTTACATTATAAAATGAAAAAAAAATACCACATTATAATCAAAATTTATAT
Organism: Funneliformis geosporum; assembly: GCA_946474995.1. Taxonomy (NCBI): domain Eukaryota; kingdom Fungi; phylum Glomeromycota; class Glomeromycetes; order Glomerales; family Glomeraceae; genus Funneliformis; species Funneliformis geosporum. Next base: position 1,073 of record CAMKVN010002316.1, read on the forward strand.
CAATTATCATATTAAATCAAAATATTAAAGGAATACTTGCATTATAATCAAAATATAAAAGAATATATGTATCAAAACTATATCTGTATCAAAACTTTAAAAATGCTTACATTACACTAGTCAAATCATTTCTTTAAGCACTAATACCTTTTGGTAAACATTCAGCTGATTCAGTCATATGATTTGGCAAATATTCGGCTTAATTACAAAAATCGATAGTCATTTATTACATCATACATAATTTAACATTATTTCAACATTAGATCTTTTAACAAATATTTAGTCGATTCGGTTATATGATTTAGAAAAAATTCAGTTTAAGTTACAAAAATTGATAGTAATTTGTTACATTACACATAATTTAGCATTATTTTGATATTAAGACCTTTTAGTTAAAAAATTTTTTTTGATCTATTAGATATGAATACAAATTCAGATACAGATTCAGATTTATCAGATTCAGATCAAATCGGATTCAGATTTTTCATATTTGAATCAAATCAAATTTTGCTTAAATCTGATCTAATCTGATCCGTGTAGAACACTACTGGAAACTAATAACCAAGATCTACAGATATTATCAGCTTCCTATTATATGATATCCAAAAGTTTTACAATATGTCATGAAAGAAGTTATGAAAGGAATAACGAAAGAAATATTATTCTTTTTTGTTAACAATTTAGCATATCTTAAGGTGACGAATTAAGATATACTCCATATTAATACATACAAGATCATAAATTAAGACATAACAAAAGAAGTGTAACTATTTATTGACTAAGAAAGAAAGATGTTTCTCCTTCTGAAACTACTGATTCTTCGATAAGTGAAGATAAGTATAAACAATTTATTGTAAAAATTTAGCCAATATATTTTTAATCAATTTATTATTAACTTAATTATAAAAATGCATATTTATGTGAAAGAATCGACAAGTTGAGCAGGTAACTCAACAATATAAATGATAAATTAAAAATCAGATGATGATTGTCAAGAAAAGCAAACTTAACACAGTAGTAAAAATGATGAAAAGGGTATGATAACCAAGGGTTCATTTAAAAACTCTTTAACTTTTCTGAATTTTAATTAAAATAACTTTAATTCTACCTGATTTTTAATCTAATAAACTTTTATCAATCAAATTAACTTAATTCAGCTTTTATTTTTTATAATTTAAATTGAAATGAGGACAATTTTAAAACACTACTGACTAATCTTGAAATAATATATAATTTTAAGTTCAGCAGTGAAGAAATTACTAAGATATTATGAAATATAGTATTGCATCTCATCAATATATTAAAAAAATTCAAAATGACATATAAATAAGTTAAAGAGTGGCTTAGCATTCTTCACAGACATCGATAAGTTTATTTATTATATAAATAATAAGATATTTTAGATCGTGATAATTGGAATTTACACAAAATCAGTTGCATTAGTAAGATAAATATAATTAAATTATATTTTAAAAAAAATAATTTCAATTAAAATTCTATATTTTAATATAGAAAAAGGCCTGAAGAACTAAAGGTGCTAATTCACTTTTCGATTTGTGTAAAAAGTGGATTTTAAAGTATGATAAGAAACAATTATTGTTAATCTTAGGGGACAATCATTATCATTCTTCTGAAGATTTAGAGACAGATTTAAAAGAGATAGAAAAATAAATAATTAATGTTTATAATCTGAACTGGAGATTATTCAAGATTTGATAATTTTTTAAAAAATTTATTTATAATTTTAGTTAAGTTTTTAACTAATTTTGATATTTAATTTTATTAGTTAAGAGTATTATTGTGAGAGCTTGACCATTATGTATTCTCGCTTTAAGCTGCATAATTAATGAGAACTCAAAATTATAGTGACTATTTTACAATACCAATATGTTACCCTTAAAACACTTTTGACTGGATATTTGTAGATTAAAATACTCCAGCTGATACTAATTTTGCTCATTCAGAACTGAAGTTGAGGATCAAGATAATGACATTGAAAAATAATAAATTGTTATAGTAAACTGTATTTGATTCTTAGTTTATTATTTATCAATATTTGTATTTATTATATTTTATAATTATATTTTATTTATATTTTATTATATTTTTAAATTAATAAATATTTATTATTAATTTAACTAAATTTATTGTCAAAATATTACTGATTTTATTAAGTTAGTTGATTTTTATTTATATCATTAGTTGAACGAATTTAAGCCAATTGTATCAAATTTATAGCCGAAATATTACTTATTTTTTATTAACTAAGTCAATTTTGGGGAATGGCGTTTCTGGCTCAGTGGTTAAACCGCGAGTCTCCTATTAAGCTAAAGTTTCATTACACAGCAATAGGCCATCAGTTCAAGTATCAGCCGATATATAAAACTAGATGATTTTCATAAGAATTTCATAGATACTAAATACGATAGGCGTATATACTAACATGCGTACAAATCTGGTTGATTGATCCGTCGATCAACGTTGATCATGCCTAAATACTGCACGGCGTAAGAACAAGTAGATGCAAATGAAGCCTTGGATCGACAGAAACTTGGCCTTCGCTGATTGGTCTGTAATGGATACAGTCTTACGTCTCACCCGGCAGGGACCCTTATTTCCGTATATGATCATTAGATTGTGTATAAATTAAGGAAGTGATTGATCAGAATTTAGTAGATTAGATCAACGGTGATAATAGACTGCATTGCACGCCGCAGCACTGTCTAATCGAGCTGACACTAGGGTTTGAGGCCAGGTTCGATTCCTGGGTTGTTTGACGAAATGGGTATGATGATCACCTACTAGTTCACCGTTTGGGCAAATCTTGTGGTAATATCCCATGAACCCTGCGGCATTAGATGAGTAACGTATAGGTCTGACAAATCCTATATGGCCTGAATGATCCCTCAATCCAAATTTGACAGTTACCCTGACTCTGAGTCATGTGTCATGGCTTAGTGAATAGAAGGAACCAACGGTGTTATCCGGCAGGTCAGAGGAGTTACAAGTGAGTGGTTGCCAAATGGTCTTAGAGCCAGATGGAGACCTTAGGAGACTCAATTGTTGCGGACCCCTATTATGTAGGGAATTGTTCGATCATCATTAAGTAGATCTCCTGTTCACGTAACTTTAAATATGAAAAAAAAACTTAAGTAGCTATGCCATGTATTCCTCTTTTCATAAAATTACTTTTTTTCTTTTATATTTTCTTTATCATATTATTATCAATAAACTTTTCTTTTACTTTTATATTTTCATGAATCTTCATGAATTTTTATGACATAAATTTTAGTGATATATAATTTCTGTAAGTTTTAGTGATAATATACAAGCCTTCATAAATCTTTATGATAAATTATAAATCTTAATAAAATACAGTTTTTACGATTATATAAGCTCTTAAGTAATACCAATTATAAGTTTTAAAAACTAGAAATTTAGAGTAAATTGTAAATTATTATGTAAACTAAAAAGAGTTATTACTCAAACATTCTGTTTAATTGTAGTAATCTATCAAAATTACAAATTAATACTATAATTAACATCTTTATTATTTTCTCAATAATATTGTCAAGATCTAATTACTTAGTTTAATATAATTATAGTTATATAAAGAGTTTTAGAATTTATGATAATTTTTTTAGAAAAAAAAAAGAAAAAATTTAAATAAAGAAAAGTTTTTTTTTAAATTAATATTATAAACCAACCTAAAAATTTCAGATTAATCTAAAATTTCATTTTAAGATAAATTTTAACCTTTTTTTTATTTTTTATTTTATTTTCTTTAGAAATACATTAAAGTTAATCAAAAATGATTTTTATGTAAATATTTTAAATTTTTCTTTATTTTTCTTTATTTTATTTAAGAATAGGTCAATAAAAGATAAATTTCAAATAAAAATTTTAATTTATTTCTTTATTTTCTTTATTTTTTTTAGAAATATATATTACCATATAGTCTTAAAAATAAGAATCCTTTTTTTTACTATAGGGATGCTTATTATTAGATAAATTAAAATAATAAAAAAAGAAGTTTTAAAATTTTAAAACTAAATATCACAAAATCAAATAAATGTTACAGTTTAATTGTAATTTGATTTGCAGGTCATCCTAAAAACAAGAATATAAAATTAGTATATGCAATATTTATTTAATCAACTTATAAAACTTTTATTTCTTGCTTAGTTTAATAACATCACAGAATAATATATGATAATGTCGTAAAATAAATACAAATGAGTTGTTAAAAGTAAAACTTCAAAATGTAAAGTTTTAAAATATAGTCATACTTTATACTTTATTGAACAAAAAGAGGTAGTAGTTAATTATGCAAAATGACATAAAAGAAATTATGCTACAACTCATTTTAGACTTAATAAAAGTATAGTTAAACGTTAGATTAAAAAAAGTATAAACTGAAAAAATAAGAACAAAAATAATAGGAAAATTGGCTCTGGTTAAAATACTTTTTATTCTGAAGCTGAAAAAGCTTTACAATTGAATAATTGATCAAAAAAAAGTGGGATTAATTGTAAACTATGCTATTATACAGGTCAAAATGGCAGAAATTATAAAAGAATCTGGTATAATAGCTCTTTATAGTAATTTAAAAAACAGTTTTAGGTTGTCAAATCATTAGCTATATGCATTTATGAAAAGACAGAAACTTTCTTTAAGATAGCATACAAAAATCAGACAGAAACTCACAAAGCAAACTGAAAAGATGTTATAGAATTTCCATCAATTTGTTATTCACCTTAGGATTAAAAAATCCTATAAAATATGTAATATCTTCAATATGGATAAGATACTGGTATAATTTGACATAGCTAGTAATTTTACTGTTAATCAAGCAAGTAAAAAAATGATCTATATACATGAAATAGACAATAAAAAGAATTATTTCACCATTAATCTCACTTATGCTGCTGATAAGAATTATTGTATCTATAAATCTTTTTGGTAAACCTTTTTTTTAAAAACATTTTAAATTTATTATATAAATAGAAATAAATTGCTACTAATATATATATTTAAAGAGAAAAGAATAGATCATAGTGAGCAAATTTCATTTGATATAAAAGTTTAGTTTCAAGATAACAGGTAGATAGATACAAAACTAATGTTAAAATACATCAATTATTTTAATAATTATCAATAGGGTTCTACAATTTGATTTGATTCAATCAAATTCAAATCAAAGAATGATTTATTTGATCAAATCCAAATTAATGTTTGATTAAATTCAATCAAATTCAAATCAAGTATTTAAATATTTGATTTAATTTGAATCAATAATAAAGTTATCTCCAAAGCTTTAGGAATCGACTCTTACTAAAAAACCTATTATAATAGAAGAGTCAACTGCAAATCATATGACAATTGAATAAATCACCTGATCTACTATACCAAGTATCTGCCATATCTGCCAGTTCTGCCAGATCTGTGAAATACACCAGTTATACGCGATATGCCAGAAATATCATATATACCAGATATCTAAGAAATGGCAGATATCTTAGAAGTAAAGTTATGCAAAGACCTAGAAGACGCCAGAACCTTCTTTTTCATTAATAATTAATTAATATTAATAATTGATTATATGTTTTATATTTTATTTATTTTATTTATTTATATTATCAAATTTCTTATAAATAGGGTAGCTTTAGAACTTCATAAATGACAAAGAATTTACTTAGTTTTATTATTAACAAAATAATTACTAAAAATACTTGTATGCAAACAAATATACTTGTAATAATTCTTTTCTTTAATAAAACTCTAAATTACTTAGCCATAAATCATACTTTGACTTAAAATACATTAATTGATAAACCTTCAGAAGCTCTTCATAAATCTTGTATTATAAGTCTTAAAGCTAAATTCTTTGTTAATCTTGCATCAATACTAATTTTTAGTCATTAGTATTATAAGATAATAATATAGAGGTAGAATATTATTCTCTATTATTAAATAAACTACAGATGTCTCATAAAGAGTATCTAATGATTCTTGTAGTAAAAGAGCTTTAATCTTGGCTACTAAATTTGATATAGTAAAAAAATATTAATAAAAATGTATTGATATAATGTGAAGTTTTTAATGACCTAAATATAAATTTCATATAATACCATTTTAAATATCACTATTTTTCATATTTTCTTTATGTTGGAGAAGAGTTAAGAAAAATATGTAAGATACTTTTATGCTGAAATTTTATGCTTGAGAATAAGAGCATGTAGAATATGCATTAAAAATCTTAACATTAAGAATGGTATTGGAAAATATACATATACCTTTTTTTGCTCGACCGCTTAATACTAAGACCTGATAATATTATATAGATGTTATTTTACTCAAAATATAATAGAAAAGTTCTATCACTTCAAAACAAATATACATATTAATAAATGCTATGCTATTTTGCTAAATGTTGTAAGGAAAAAATATAAAATATTTTAAGGAAAACAATTTATGTGTGAAATTATTTCATCGCATAAGCATTGTTTTACAGATGATTTGCAGAGTATCACCTATTACATCATATACACTAACGAGGATCAAAAAACATGCTAATTTATATTGCACACGTCTACATATATTATAATAAAGTAAAAGTAAAAAAGTAATGTAATCCTAAATTGGATAGTAAAAAGATATTATCGATTTTTTAAGTATGTTTCATAATAGTCAATAGTAAATAGCAATTCAAGCAGAAACCTTTGCGAGAATTCAATACTTCTGTATGCTATATTATTCAATCGTCATCTTAACTAATATTTCTTAATATCTATCTATCTACTAGAAGAACAATAAATATACTTCTTATATGGTAGGGTTAATTTGACTGGATTAATTATTCCAATATATTTTGAGTAACTTTCTTTAAATAAAGCATAAAACTCATTACAAACTATAGCATACTATTCTTGCGTCTCAGGATTTTTTACCATCTGATTATATCTAAGTATACCTAAGAATTTTTTCTATCAGAAGTATCATCATTTCTCATCATCTTCTAAACTCATTTTGCCAAAGATTCAGACCTCTTCTTATAATTCCTGTAAGCTCATTAGATAACTGTTACATAGAAATTTTCAAAGCTATAATGATAGTAGTATTTAGGAATTAAGAATTCCCAAGATCTCTTAATTGACCTTCCTAAACTTCTTGAAAAATACATTAGAGGATCTAACTCAGAATAAGTAGATCATATATAATGATTTTTTTATAAATATGAAGCATTTCACAATTATACTAGGTGATTATGCATGCATGAGCAAAGTAAAAAAAATAAATTGATTGATTTATTAATAATTTAATAATTATACATAAATATGAAATTTACTATTTTAATATTGATTCTATAGTCTGAAAATTTTGTTGCACATACTCACAGTTATTATTAAAATCTGAGAAATCTATAATAGTTAACCCTTCATCAAAAATAATAATATAGCAAGATTTGAACATATCAATTTCTAGCAAATTATATGGATATAGTTTGCCTTTCTTTTTATATTTATATTGTGCGTATTTTGAAATTTAACAAAGGTTATATAAGTATTGATATTGTCTTTTATAGTACAGTAATGTTTAGGATTTGCTAGATATTTTAGCATAATAGTCTAATCACCTATAACTAATAAATCTATAATCTTGCTAATATGATTTTATAAAAGCAACTATATATGCTATGGTAGTTAGTCGATTTTTTAGCTGATATTTCTTCCATTCTGCCCAATCATTAGGATAATAATAATTATATTCCTTATATCCTATAACCTGTTCAGCTAGATATTCTTTAATATATTTTAAACAAAATATTTGTTATATGATTTTTTAAGGCAGATGATATATTTGTTGGTATGTAAATCATATTCTTCTTGAGTCTGAGGATTTATTTTTCTTTCATAAATTGAAAGTATATCTAAATATTTCTTCCTATCGGGAGTACTATCATTTTTCATTATATTTCAGACTCGTTGTGCCAATGTTTCAGATCTTAACTTATAAGCTTTCCAAGCCTATTGGATAACTTTTGTACTATTAAATATATGATATACAGTCTTTTTCCAAAGTTCATAGTCTCTATTATCTCTAATAGTATAACCTGTCTAGAAAAATCAGTATATTTACCACAAATCTCATAAATTTTATCTTTATTAAGTGCTTTTTTACTTTTTCGTTTTCATAATACAGATCTATAATATGCAATATGCCTTTTCTCTATTTTAGCAATGCATCCGTTCAGATGCTTATCTGCATATTTCTCAGTATTTTCACAGATAAATACTAAGGAATCACATACAATGCAATAAATATGAAATGTACGTCTTTCAGATCTGAATTTCTCATCTTCATATAATTTTTCAGTCATATGAATATATTCATTCTTTGAGAAGAATGTTGGGATATATTTAATAAGTTTTCTAAATAAAACACTAGGGATGTTAAAATCAAGTCCGGTCCTAGTCCAGTCCTAAACTTTCAGTCTAAAGAAGACCCAGTCTCATAGAACTTAAGTTCTAGGACTGGATTCTAGGACCGGTCCTAATACTTATAGTCCTAGGACTGTGATCCTATATAAATTGGGACTTGCGGTCCTAGGACTGCAGTCCATATAAATTAGATTTGCAGTTCTAGGATTGCGGTCCTAAATAAATAGACTAGAAAATACTAACAAAATAAAGTCAAAGAGTAACGAATGATGCATCATTCAATTAGAACGATAATGTATCGTTCTATTAAAATGATGAATAAATCGTTCTTTTTGAACGATGATGCATTGTTCAACTAGAACAATGAAAAAATCGTTCAAGAAGAACGATGATTTATCATTGAATGATATATAAATCATTCGCCTTGAACGATGATGTATTGTTCTATTAGAACAATGAATGAATCGTTCAAGAAGAACGATAATGTGTCGTTCTATTAGAATGATGAATAAATTGTTCAAGAAGAATAATGATTTATCATTGAACGATGTATAAATCGTTCGCCTTGAACGATGATGCATCATTCAACTAAAACAATAATATATTATTCTATTAGAATGATGAATGAATTGTCCTTCTTGAACGATAATGCATTGTTCAATTAGAACGATGAAAAAATCATTCAAGAAGAATGATGATTTATCATTTAACGATGTATAAATCATTCGCCTTGAATGATGATGTATCGTTCTATTTAAACGATGAAAAATCGTTTGACTTGGATGATAATGTATCGTTCTATTTGAATGATGAATAAATCGTTCAAGAAGAACGATGATTTATCATTGAACGATGTATAAATCGCTCGACTTGAACGATTTTCTTATCGTTCCTTTTTGACTTTAATTTGTTAGTTTCTAGAATTGCAAGTCCCGTTTTATATTAGGATTGCAGTCCTGTCCCATTTGATATGGGACCGCAGTCTGAGGACCGCAAGTCCTAATTTAAATAGGACTGCAGTCCTATAGTTCAAAGGACTTGAACTGAACTGGACTTCATAGAACTGTTTAGGACCTGATCCTATGGGACTTTTTAATATCCCTATAAAACACGAATATGGGAACACCACATTTTTGGTATTTCATCACTATATCTGTAATGCAGATTAGTTATTGCTTGTACTATTACAGGATTTAAACCATATAGATAGTCGGTTCTAACCATTGTAAAATGTTTATAGCAATTTCACTGATTTCATCGATTTATAGTGATTTATAGTGAATATATAATAATAAAATATTGGATTCATTTTTAGTGTTATGTATATGCATGTAGTGTTGGCAAATAACATTGAAATGATATTGAAATAACATTAAATGACATCAAATGACATTGATTTTACTATAAAAAATGACAAATGTCATTTAAAAAATAGGCAAATAACATGGCAATTCAATTTGTCATCATTGGCATGTAGATATTGTAAATAACATGGAATATGAGTATTTATTATGTATTATGGGTGCAGTAAAATATAAAACACACATCACACATTCGTAAATTTAAAAATCAATCAAAAACGCAAAAGACATTGGAGTAGATCACGTTTAGAGGGAGGAATAAAGCACGAAATGTGATAATATCATGCTTTCTGCCCCTATGATGGCGGTTACACTATCTTGGACCTTAAGTGAGAAATTGCTCAAAGAACTGTCATGGTTATTAGGGATTGTCACCTTTCATAGACTAATGTCTTAGCAAAAGTTTACTTTTTTTTTCCATCTATGCGAACAGGAAAAGCGTGATCTGACAAAGTAAAGTGAACAATGTGAATAGGCGGGCATGAATGCATGATGCTTATCGCAAACTTTATGTACATAATTATAGCATTTTAAACCCTGTGAATCGTTATAGCAAATGAAACGAAATTTTTATTGGTTTTACATAAATCAATTAATTATTTCAATACGCTTTACTCAATATATTCTACAAACCATAATTGTAACTATGTATTTAATATAGAGATGTATCATTACTAGACCTGTTGATAGAGTTACAAACCCATCTTTAATGCATATTGATTAACACGAAATTGGATCCAATATGGCACAGTCTGGGCAGGGATATCGTCGGATGTATGAAAATCTTGCTTTTTGTAATTATCGTACAAGTGTTCTGGTACGATAAAATAAAATTTGATATCTTCTGACGCGTCTTCCCCCCCTAACTTGTTAAGAAGTGTTTTCAAACCATTCATTTTAATAGGGTGGTTCTTGGCTATTGTCATTTGAAAAAGTTTATTGGGAGCAATGATGGCGTCGATTGAAGGAAAATTTTGTTCCACTGGTTTATAGTATTTTCCATCTTCAATCGCACTGATATTACTTTTAAAAAACTCAAGTATTTCACTCTGCTTGTTAATAGTGAGGTCTTCCTCTACACCAATGTGTTCTAAAGAACGAGTTTTGAAATTTCCCCCATCTCGCAGTACCCGATGACCAATCTGTTCAAATGACATGCCCAATAACGAATTACTAATTCCTGCCTTTAAGCTTAAATTTGTTTCAGTGCGTAATTTATTCCTTATTTGTTCTTCAAGCGTCTCGGTCACTTCTTTCTTAGTATAGTCAGAGGCAAATCTTATGATTTCTTTTGTATAAGCTTCTTTGCCATCTCGATCCAGCATGATATCACTAGAACTAGTATCTAAATCCATTTGATTTTCGTCATTTACAGCTTCTTCATTAGTAAATGGAAGATTTGTATAGATGTGTACGAGCTTGTGGCTCATTTCATCTGTACCTGTTGAGTCACCAATGTAATTAAATATGTCCATGTTACATTTTTTAATCGCTTTATCAAGCTGGTTTTGGTGAGCTTCGTCATCAGCCTGTTCTAAAACGAATCGAGGAATTCCTCCCCATCTTAAAAACAATTCTTCAACCTTTTCTTTCTTAACATTACAAAAAATTTTATCCCTGCAGTCATCTATCTCTTTTCGTTTCCAAACTGGCATGATCCGTATTGTTGAAAGCCCAAACTTGTCAAAGTCTCTATATATATCCTTTCTAGGTGAACACAAAAGAACTGTCCTGGCATTAGCTTTAACCGGTTTTCTGCCATCAACAATATACCATGCATCTGAGTTTTTCTGATATGATTCAATGACTTTTATGTTGGAAGTACGAAAGACATTATTCTTATCAAAGATAATTACAGTTTTCGAAGCATGGTGTTCATATATAGTCACTATATTATCTTGTGAAAGCAAATAAAGTAGATAATAGCCGAATAGAGTCTTTCCGACGCCCGGATTACCGCTGATACGTAGTCTTTTTTTCATTTTCTTATTAAACGCGATCTTTGCCAAATCGCGGTAGCAATTACGGATGTACAGAATTGAAATTTCGTCTTTATCTCCCAAAAAATGGATGCCATTAGGGAGTTGAAGGAACTCTCCGCGTTCAACATCTTTGCCCTTTAAAGCCTTCCAAAATTCATTTGCATCTTCGTCTTCTAAGAATGAAATGTATAGTTTTAGATTGTCACGTTCGTGTTGACCAATCATTACGACGCAAAGGCTTACCTGGATGTTCATCTAAATTGGGTTAGAAGACCAGAAAAGGCAAAGTCAGTTACTGAATAAGACACCGTGACAGTAAGTTACCAATTATGGCGCAAGGGCTTACCTCTTGACTTGTCGACATATCCTCTCAAGAATTCAACTTTCGTTTCATCTTCTGTAATCGTCGAAAGAATTGCTTCTACTTTAGTTGCGTCGTTGTAAGCAAAAAAAATGCGTAGCTTGTTTCTTTCTTCTTCATTAATGAAAGGAAGTTCGTTAATATTCGTAAAGATAGAACTTGCGTTATACATTTTTTTATTTATTTTATTATTTAAGAAATAAATGTTGTAAAAGGAAACGACGAGTCTTTTAAAAGAAAAACCGATTTTTTAGAGATTAATATATGGTTTAAAATTAACTTTTATTAACGCGTCTTAAATCTGATTAAACTATTATGAGAACGCGTTTTATAAGTCCGAAGTATTAAGTTATTTATACTGATTGATAATAAATTCGAGTCATCTTAAGTATTTATTATATATCGGATTCACCCGTGCGAAACTTTATTAATTTTTTTAGAGAGAAATGTTATGAAACATACAATGCTATCAAAGAGGGAGGGAGTACGCGGATCCTAGGTCATTTAATGTGAGTCCCAGCATCAAGTTATTTCTTTGCTCTCTCACATTTACAAAAAATATCCATAACTAACTTGTTTCTACTTCTATTGCTAATTACGTGATTCTCACCCCCACAGCCTTTTACTACACTAAATTTCCGAAATAAATTATCCCACCAATATTTACAGTATTTTTGTCTATCTATATCTCTCCCAAACACACAAAATATTATTTCTCGAAAGAGAACTTCTCTGAGATTAAGAAATTTCGAACCTATAGTATAATTACGGAAGTATTATCAAAAAAAAATAATACCATCACGATTTACACTTACCATCACGATTCATTTTCACATAATTCCATTCCGCCTCATACACAAGATATTTATTGCTTAATTTTTTCTGCGTTATCGCCGGTACGAT
>CAMKVN010002317.1:0-14112 GCA_946474995.1 Funneliformis geosporum
TCGCACAATTTTAATTGCAACAATACATTGCTAATGAATATATCTTCAAATTAGATAATTTTTTTTATATATCTTAATAGCTATAAATTTTCGATCGCATATTCTATTTAAGTTTATAAGTAATTTTAATTAGTTGGCACAGCTTTACATTTATTCTTTAGGATTTTTTAATAAAGTAAAGAAAACTTTATTTTAAAGAAGTATAGAAAAATGAGTCGTTTCTGGTTTTCTATAAATTCGTAACTTTTCTGTTTTATATACTAAAAATAATAAAATAAAACAACGGAATATGATTCGTTCAACTTATCACGTTAAATTGTGTCTAGTAGTTAAGAAAGCAACCCGTTGTCATCTTACTATTTAATTTCAAGATTTTTTTTTCCAAAAAAAAATATCATTATAACCGAATTCCAGAAAAAAAGATATTTAGCGAGTTAGAAATAGGAATTAACAAAGGGAATTTATGATATTTGTTTCTATACTATATGCTTAAAAAAAACGTTACTTACGTAATTTATTCCTGACAAATTATCATCGCTGCTCCTTTTAAGCTTACTACTGCAAATCTCAAATTGTAAAATCATGGTGATAATTCCTGCTCTACGATTTGGTTCAAACTTTTTTAAATATTAGAATACTGATAGAATACATGTCTTTACATATTTACTTGTTGGGGTTCTGGATCGTTTATGACTATTCACTAGTGAAGAAAAATGATTTTCGGTTGAAAAAATTATTATCTACAGTACATATTTAGTATTACTAACTTCTTTTCTGAATTTTAGTAAAATTTCCTCACTTTCTCGAGAGGTGTAAAGGTGTAAACAATGTTGCGAAATGGCCCGTGATAATTAATCCTTCTTCAATTGCCACGCAGAGACAAATTAGTTTCGCAGTGATACATTCAATTTCAATCAAGCTGTATTAAAATTTAAATCTTTTATTTGGATTTGCTTATTATTTCCTAGCAACGTAAATGTTAGATTTCTAGATTTTAATTTCTTGTTTTACCGGTAGGTTCAGTTCCAATATAATTAAAATTCATTTCATGAAAATAAATAAAAATGTCCGACACACTACTATAATTACCACTATTCTGCGATAGTCACAACATAAATCACAACATTTCTAAATGTAAATAAAACCAAGAATGATAAGTAATTTGAAGAGAAAAGTTTCTGATGTATGGGATTTGTTTTAATAAGAGCCAACATATGCCAAATGTTCGGATATTAAGTACGCAGAAATCAAACTTAATAAAATAGATCACGAACTTGATTTTGACGTTCCATAAACCTATAAAAGTTACCATTATAGGGATTAAGGAATGTATTAAAAATCCATGTTTCTATATTCTTTCTTTTGAAATTCACTGTTTTTATAAAGCATTTCGGATAGCGTACGAACAAATAAATTAATCGCCATGACGCAGCATATGATCTTACCTTAAAGTTTAAGATCAAAATTTTTAAATTCGTATTTAATTTGACTATAAATTAAAAATTGAAATTATAAATTTATATACGTTAGCTCACAAATGAAAATCCAATATTGTTTTTTTTTATCTTTTATTCACCATTTTATACTCCAGTCATCCAGACTATGCCATGTTCCAGGTATTGAATGACATTACACTTTAAAAAATTTGGCTGCTGCCGATGAACTCATTTTATTTACAAAATATATTTTAAGGTAGAAATTAAATTAAGTTCAAATGATTTTATCATGCAATTTTGATCAAGAATTTATCGGAAGTTTTTCAATATTAATATCCTTGTGGATCCTTCAAAAATAAAAAATGTCAATTGATAAATAAAAATACTTTTCGAACATACATAAATTGGTGATTATTAATCAGAAATATTATTATTAATAAATTTGATGTTATTCATCGTAGCCATCGGATACCAAAGAATGAATGTGACCATCAAATGAACCAATGCAGCCAGATACATTCAATGTCGAAAGAAATCGGCTAAAAAGAAAAAAACAAAGAAAAATTAAATTTTTTAAAAAAAAGATAAACAATAAAAGCTTATCTAGCCGAGAAAGAAAAAAAAATCCTATCTATCATATCAGATCTATCCGAAAAAAAACGAAATTACCAACGGCACAAAATCAAAAAATAAAATAAAACGACGCCTTATTCTTCTTTAAATTTTACAGTTTGTTTTTGTGCAAAACAATATAAAAGATATAAATCAAATTCTCATATGCATGTGCATTTTCAATGTCCCAAGCATTTTGAAATTTCAATGTTCCAAACCACCCATGAAAACACTGTTATGTATGCAAAAGAATTTTTTTCAACCATGACAGAGAAAAATAATTTTTTTTTTGACTCTTCCTTCAAAGTATGTAAATGTGTATGGAACGTCAAAAATGTCTAAACCTTATTTAGCAACTATTAGAAAATTATTTAGAACTTTAATATTATCGCCATTGCCAAATAATATCTGTGCTCTAAATAAACACAAGGAAAAAAGTTGATGTATTATTAGAAGTTTCAGTTTAAAGTTGGAAAATAATTTCTTGATTTGTAATTAATAGATTTCAAGCATCGCGGAGTTTAATGATGTGAAGAGTCACTCCAAATCAATTCATACTTTACATAAATACATTATCATATTGAATAGTTAATAAATAAAGGAGATAATAATTTTGTTATACTCCAGTCTGAATAATTATTCCAATTTAAAGAGCCTACATCAAAAGTGGTTTCGTAATTGGGTTTCGATACTTATAAATCCGGTGCAGGTGTATCATGCATTGTAATGATGTTTAGAATTAATTCTCCATTCCAACTTTAATGAAATTTTATTATTATTTTGCTTTTTTATTTATGTATTTGGTCACTTATTCATCGCATCGAAGTAAGAAAAAAAAATAGCTAATAAAAAACTTAATTGTAAAAATTTTTAAGATAAACTCGAACGAACATTTTCCTAACATAGTCATTGTTCTGTCAAAATATTACCAAAGATGTAATAGTTATTTACGGGGAACTGTTAAGAATGTTTAAGAAAATATAAATAAAAATATTCAACTACGCATCAATAAAATAAAATTGTCACAGCGGAAATGTCACATGACTTATCGATCATTAGTTTGTGTTAATATCGAAACTAAAATTTAAAAACTCATGCATTAAAAAATTTTTTAACTTTGATACTTTATGTGTTATGCAAATTTCGATTATATTCTATATTTCCCTCATTTGTTTTTTGGATATCTAGAAATTTCTCTAATATATTTTGAAATTTATTCAGATCTTCTTTCAAGATAAAATTCATAACCAAATATGGGAGCTTGTCAATAGAAAAGGAGGAAATCTAAAAAAAATTAAAATTTTACTTCATATGTTAAATATGATTTTTTTAGTAAAACAAGTCCAGATTTAACTTTAACTCATAAAAACATTTTTTTTAGATTTCCCCCCTTCTATTTACAAGCTCCCATATATGGGTGGCTTCGTCTAAGATAATTTCTTCTTCCTGATTTGAAACTAGATGATTGGGAACCTTTGACTGAAACACCATTCTTAAGGTTGCATGTGAAGTATCTCGAGTAGTATCATATATATTTCCAAAAGATAATATTTTTTATTTGAGATCTATGTTATCTATAATTGCAAGATTCAATATTTAATTCTCATCAGCTATTTCTGATGAATCTCACATACCATTTCAAGAAATTAAAGATTTGCAAAATAAACAATTGGATGAAGACTCTATATAAAAATTCATACAAGGGAATACTTTTAATAATTGTAATATTACTTTTAATATGAAAAAATAAAATATGTTTTTTTTTTAATATTGTAATATCACTAATACGATAAATAATATAAATAGTTTGTCTTATATTTTAAACTTTAGCATAAAAAATATCTAAAATTATAGTTATGATATGATCATATATAACCGTACAATAATAATAATTATACGATTGTTGTTTATTTATAGCTTAATATAAAATATTAGCACGTACGTTTAAAAAATATGGATTATTAATTGAACTAATCTTACGTAATCTTACATCATTTTATAAACCAACTATTTTGCATACTTTTTCTCATACATATACAAAAAAATTGTGTTCAAATTCCAAACAACTTTTCTACCTTCTTTCATATTTTTGATAAGGTATTTGTTGTATAAGTAGATTTTTTTATTCTGGTTACGGGCTTAACAATATTCGCTTCGCGAAATCCCAGTATCATATCGTATTGATATGTTTACGAAGTTGTTTCTTTAATATATTGACTCTTAAGATCTGCCTCTTAATTGTCCTAAGCACAAATTCCTTACTCGTTCGAAAATACTTGGATAAAATCAAAAAAAAATTTTACTTATTGTTTATCATTCATTGTAATGGCACTAGAAAGGACAGGACATTCTTGCTTGGTGTGAATTTTAAAAAAATTTGAGGAGGAGGCTGAAATTTTCGATGACCGCATTTGTGAGTTGCGAGCAAATAACACTTTTAACATTGCACTCAATCAAGTTGGCGATTTTATATCTCTTAAAGAGTATGGCAACATAGTTACAGAGCTTAAGGATGACTTTAAGTAATGTCCTTCAAATTAAGGCTGGAAGAAATGCGTCATATTGCAGACCTTAACCTAGAAATTTTTGATATAATTGACGTTGGTAAAGAAGAACTTAAGCCAAACAAATTATTGAGGAAATTCGAGAAAAATTATTTATGGTTTTACTGAATTGCTTTTAGAAGATTTGGTGGATTTTAGAATTAAATCAAGAATCGCTTCAATTACCTAAAGTCACTTTTCTTATGGAATCTAAATTCAAAGTCTTTGATATTATCAAAACAATACTACTCCCATAATAAAACTACCCCAAAATAAACTTTGAAATACCACACCGTAAAAAATTCGCAATAAAACATACTAAATAATTTCCTGATTTTGTAGTATATATTGTTATTCAATATAATATTTAATAATCAAAGTTTTGCTTATCGTAATCTTACATTTACATTTGACTATAATGTGTTATATTTTAGATATTTTTTATTAAAGTTTATATCAGATAAACTATTTATATTATTTATCCTATTTATTATACTAAAATTAATATTTACAATAATTGATTCAAATTAAACAATTAATTATTTAAGTATTACCTTGTAAGAATGTTTTAATAGTCTTCATCCAATTGAAAATTTTGTGAATCTTTAATTTCTTGAAATGGTATACGAGGTTCTTCTAAAATTGATGCTGGCGAGTTGGTATTTTCTAATGTATTAAATAATATAATAATTTTAATATACTGAATTTTTAAATTTATAATTCAACTTGAAACCTACTTCAGCTGATATTTCAAGGCTTCGAAAAACAAAATTTTTTCAAAAGCTGTCTCAGGATTCAATACAAACACTGCCTCTGAATTATCGAAAATTACGATCTGCTTCGTGTCATTCCTTCAAACTTTACAACTTTAGAGTGAATTTCTGAATTTTCATATGCTCATATGGCTTTCCTTTTCAGGCTGTCCTTACAACATATATCCTTCTTTGGCTCCGGATATTGTTTTTGACAAGGTAATGCAACTTTCCCATGTTCATCATCTGATGACTCTGATGACGAAACTTAAATACGTCGAAATGTTGGGAACTCATCTGGGATACCATTAAATTCGAAATTTATTCACGAAGTTTTTCTGGTGATATGGATCAAAAATCTTCTTGATGCTTAGAAAAAAAAGCGTATTCCTATAAGTATACATTCAGTGCAGACGAGAATAAAGCAATGTCTATAAAGCCAAACCAAATGAGGCATATAAAAACAAATTGTTTTATGATAGAGCCTAGTTTGATAATATAACTGAACGATAAATTCTGCGCTAAGCCATCTTGAATAATTTCTTCTCACATATTTTATGAAATTATTTATTACATATTCCAAATGATTTCACATACTCATACACATTCGCAAAGCAAATAAAAAAAAATAAGTCCCAAATTATATGCAGAACTTTATTAAATCGTTTTACAAAAAAAAAAAGTTACCATATTCTCCTAAATTGATGGCCGAGACTGGACAAGCTTGTCCGAACACATCAAACCTTATGTGTTAAGATTTCAGCCATTACATATTTGATTTCATCTCCAGTTAGATTTAAGATGAATGATGGGGGGATAGTTCTAATCCGAACTATTTTTTCTTTACCAATGCTATTAAAAAGCTTATAAACCTTTTCGGATCTCTCTGTCCTTTTTCGCAAAGCTTCATCAGAGAATTTTGTCTCGGGAATCGCCACCTTAACCTCACTTTTGACTAATGCTTACATAACGCTTTTATAGGGATATTTGGCTCGGTTAAAAAAAAGTGTAGTGATACCGATGTGAAATAAAAATATATGATCTATGTCACACAAGTATGTCGAGTGATGCTGTGACCCGCTTTCTCATAATTATTTATTTTTGTTGCATAATAAAGCTATTACATTAATTTATTTTATTACTACGTTACATTTCTAAGCTAATAATGCATTAAAGTGAAGAAGAGTTATCTGTTTGTTACTCGAAAAAATCCCTCAAGTCTAAGAATTTCTTTATAATTTTGCCAAAGAAAACCTAAAGCTATTTCAGCTGATATGGGTGCATTTTCTTTCATCAATTCCATTGCGTACTTTCTTAACGTTTCATTGATTGGAAGTTTCACATGAGCCGTCATGATTAAATATCCTATGGACCACATATCAACGCTTGTATCGTGAAAATCTTTAAAAATTTCCGGAGAATGATTGGATCTATCTAAGTGTCGAATGCCAGGCGCAGGATATTCGGATGCATCTTCGAAATCGATGATAAACCAAGCGTTACGATCGATATATTTCAATACGTTTTCCCATCGGATATCCTGATGAATATACCCTATTTCGTGAAGAACCTGGGAATGGGATGTTTATGTTTATGTATATGTATATGTAATCGAAAAAAAAAACAAAACAATAAATAATCGAAGAAATATTTATACCTTTAGAGCCGATAAAACACAATACAAAGCAATTACCAGTTGCTTCATCGAACTTGGTCTGTGTATCAACCCCTTTGGCGAAAAAATAATATTTGGCAACTTTTCATTATCTCCCTTGTTCATTTGAACTATGTGATCAACATAAGGAACTTGTCTATCATCCATCATACGATAAATTTTCTCAAGTTTCGCAGGAAAATCTGCTTTACTAGTGTAACGTTTCACCACCACATTTTGCATTAGTTCAATTATCTTTTGAGAATTTGGTCGATGAATTATATAAAATTCTTTGTGAAAAGAATCGCCAAGGCCTTTACGAATAAGGGGTAATAATCGACCAATGTTTCTTCCGATTACGAAAGCATTCATACGCCCAATTAATGTTTTAAGATTGCAAGTGATTAAATCTTTCCGATATACTTGATTATCTTCATTGTATAAATAACAGTAAGTTACATCAAAGCCACGAGCATAGTAACCGAATATATAGGGGCAAGATCCGTACGTCCATATTAACTTTGATGTCAATTCCTCTGCTGGATCGTTATCAGTGTTTGGACCTTTTTCTTCTCCTCTTGCGAGACAGGCACCATCCAACGTATATGAAAAGTCAGGACGTAGCTTTTTTGTAGATGTATTAGAAGACGAATTTCGATTATATTTTCCGTTAGGGCATGCTATATTAATGGGTTTTATGATGAGCGCATCCCAAAATGAGTGAAAAGAATCTTCGGTATTGCCAGTTGTGGGTGGGTTAATTATAGCGATGATATCACTCATCACTCGAAAGGAGAACTCATCTGAACTTCTAAAAAATTTATTCGAATCTTGCAAAGAAAGGTTTGGTCGAATGTAAATTTCATATATCATCTTGGGAATTTCAATCGGTTGGGAAAATGGTTCTTGAAGCCAGCCTAGCAATTCAAAACTGCTTGGGATTCGATCTGGCTCTGTCTCAAACATTTTATGAGTCGAAAAATATAACAGATTCTCTGTGTTGGAGACAAGATTAAAGGTATAAGTACAAGAAATATATCTTTTATTTATGTATGCACAACTTACCAGTCTTGCGACTGTTTTCAAGTTTTACAACGGGATCTATATAGCAAGCGTCGATATAATAAAAGTTACATCTTTCACGTTCGAGTTGACCAATCATTACGACGCAACGGCTTACCTTGATGTTCATCTAAATTGGGTTAGGAGACCAAAAAAGGCAAAGTTAGTTACTGGACAGGAAGCGTCATGACCAATCACTATGGCGCAAAGTCTTACGTCTTGATTCGACATATCCCCTCAAGTAGTCAACTTTTTCTTTATCTTCTGTGATTGTTGAGAGAATTTTTTCCACATTAGTTGCGTCTTGATCGGTAAAAAAAATGCGTAGCTTAGTTTTTTCATCACTATTAAAAGGAAGATTGTAAATTTCCGTAAAGATAGGACTTATATTATTAGACATTTTTTTTATTTTGTAATTTAAGAAATAAATGTTTAAAAAAAGACTTTTAAAGAAAAAACAATTTTCTGAAGAGGTTTATTAGAATTATTGTCTATATATATATATGATTCGGAATAAACTTTTATTAAACTTTAAGTTTGAATAAACTTTGTTAAACTTTATTGATTATTAGTTGAGAACGCGTTTTGTAAGTCCGAACTCAATATCGTATCATCAGCTGATAAAATATACTTATTAATTTAGACAGACATCTAACCCTAACTAATATCATTAAAAAATCGAGTCATATTTTGATTTTACATATATAAATCATTTTATTTGCTCTCATATTTCGAAAAATATTTATTGCTAATTTGTTTCTATCACTAACTAAAATATTCACATCTCTATACTCTTTTATCACACGAAATAAATTATCCTGCCTATATATACGAAATTTTTGTCTATCTATATCTCTCTCACTCACAATATAAAGTAGAACTTTCGCAATATTAAGTCATTTCGAACTTACTGCATAATTACGGGGTATTAACAACTGAAAAAATAAGCAACGCAAACATACATGTACTTCCGATTTATACTCACCACTACGATTCATTTTAATAACATTCCATTCCACCTCATATACAAGGAAATGAAGAAATTGTTTGCCTAATTTTTCCAGCGTTATCGCCAGTATGATACTGCGCAAAGTTTCAAGAATTCAGCACGTAAAGATGCTTAAATTATTTGATATACGCGCCAGCATGGTCACATAATATAAGATGCCCGGCTGAAATTACAGTCATGCGATTTTTTGATTACTGCGCCGATGAGGCACTTGCTGGTGATCACGATTTTCTTGACGAATATTAAAAAGATCAGAAATGGCAATATGTCCGCTTTGACTTTGAGCATCTATATATAGAGCCGGAAAAATTGATTAACATAGTGATGATGTTCATCTAGAAGCCAGCTGAGCAATGAAACAACCTTCCTTATTATAATTTTGCGGAAACTGAGAGTTCGTTTGATTGTTGATTTAATAATGGTAAGTTTTATTTTTGATTTTTTTGTTTGATTTTTTGCATTTACTTGCGCGAGGCAGATAAAGGGTTTCATTAACTGAGACATTAGCCTTTCGAAGGGTACTTTTGAATAGTATTTAACCTTTTTTCTTTATTTTTTCTTTACTTTCTTTAGGAATACATTAAGGTAAATCTTTTAGATGTGATATTTTAGATGGGTTATAACTGATTTTCTTTATTTTTTATTTTTTTTTTTTTTTTTAGGAAACATTAAGGTAAGTAAATTAGAAATGGTTTTTAGTGATTGTTTAACTATTCTTTATTTTTCTTTACTTTTTTTAGGAATACATTAAAATAAGCCTTTCTTTCAGAAGTAATATTTTTGTGGTTTTCTATTTCTTTATTTTTTTCTTTACTTTTTTTAGGAATACATTAAGATAAGCTTTCAAAGGTGATATTTTGGTGGTTTTCTAACTGTTTTCTTTTTTTTATTTATTTTCTTTAGAAATACATCAATATCATGGATGATGTCGTCAATCAAGTCTTTGATAAAAGAAAAAGAAGATTTAGATTTGATTAAAAAGATTTTTGTCACGTAAGGGATGGAAGTAAATTTTCATGCTAACAATATAAAAATTACAACCTTTGATCGTTACTATAAATAAAAGGATTTAAATCAAAAGTAAGTTAGTTATCTTTTTAAAAATATTCTTAATATTTTAATAAATTAAAATTTATTGATTTATTTTTTATTAAATGTACAATGGGATATCAAAAGTTACTAGACAATTAAAAATTAAAAAATCGATGGAAATATGTTCTTCAAAATAAAGTTTTCATTTTATTATTTAAATTACTTTTAGTAAAATTAGTAAATTTATACATTATAATGAATTACATATTTCTTGAAAGTTTTATAAATTTCTGATGAGTTATTTAATTTATATTATATATTTAATGCAAATTTTTTGTGTTTTAATACAAAATTTTAGATATAAATTAACATGAAATGTTTTGGTTGTAGTCTAATTTTGTTATTAAGTAAACTTGTTCAACATATTAAAAATATATATTCGCAAAATTTTAGATTAATTACATTTATACTTGTGAAGATTGACTCGATACAGTAAAGGAAGTTATAAGTCATATGAGATGGCAATAATTTATTGACAACTAACTACATTTTATCAAGATAATTTCCACAAGTATAAGTGTAATTAATCTAAAATTATGCACAAATCTATTTTATAATACGCTGAACAAGTTTACTTAATGAAAAAATTAGATTATAACTAAAGAATTAATTCTATGTTAATTTATAACCATAATTTTGTATTAATACATGAAAATGTTACATTAAATGTATAATATATCTTTTATGGCTCATCGGATATTTATAAATTATCTCATCGGTATCATGAATACACCGGTGGAATTTCTTATCACTTACTCCACTGGTTTTTATTTATTATCATTGATGTAATTATAAAAGGAAAATTTAATTTAAAACTTGCTTATTTAAATATCAGTTTATTAACATATTTAACTGTACTATGAATATTTAACTTTAAAATTCTGATTATTCACTCGGGATTTAGTGTTGAAACGTTAAATCTTATAGCTTTTTGTTAATTAAAAAAAAAATATATGTAAAAATAATCTATATACGCATTAAAATAAAAGTTAAAGTTCTTGTAGTTGATGTATTTCTTTATTGTAAATATAGGAAACATAATTGGCTTCTTGTTCTTCATTCTGCTTGGAATTCTTGAACACTATCCATCTGATTTAGTTTTAAATTGCTTCTTCTACAAGACAATATAATAAAAATTAATTTTGTAAGATAGCAATAAAGGCATGAATTAGCGTGAAAGAAAAGAATAATAATTCCAACGGTGTATACGTCTTATACACGACGCACAACTTTACTTATTTACTAAAGCGATTTAAATAATAAAATAAAAACTTTAATTAGGAAGAACATATTTCCGTTGATTTTTTAATTTCTAAATGCCTGGTGACTTTTTTGATACCTCACTGTACGTGAGCATTATAATAATTGGATGTCAAAAGAAGTACATGATTTAACCCCTTCTGATAGAATCCGTAAACCTTCTTATTCTTTAGTATGTTCTTGGGTTAAAAATGCATGGGAAAAAGTGATGTATATTTAATCAGAAAATCATTTAAATGCTGTGTAAAAACTGATGGTACAGAAGACAACCTTTTATTTGATTATGAAGTATTGGTTGATTCAGATGATCATTTATTTGAAGAAGAAGCCGATAATGAATTTAGTGATGATATTTACAATTCATGAATTTCATTAATGATAGTAAAGAAATTTTTTTTTTTTTGGTTAATATGTATTTAATTGTAATTATCGTTTTTGCGATAAATAAATTACAACTTCCGAATATGATATCCGGGTATTTTATAAAATTTTGGGTCCAAAATCTTGTGGGTTGCACGGGGGATGGTGCTCTACGGTAACGTAGTTCGATCAACATGATTGTCAAATTTACTGTTTTATTAAATGTGAAGATTCGCATAAAATAATATTAATCATCAAGTAGATTAATAATATAATCAATGAGGTTCTCTTTGATTTGTACTTTTCTAATCTTAACCCTTAAGGACAAAACATTCTTATAGTTATTTCGAGATATTTTCAATTCATTAAGTCAACTATTAATAATGGTACTTCACGGAATATAAATAATTTATTTCAAGAACTTAACAATTCAAAAAATTAATCCTACGAACTTTAATAATAAATTAAATGCCTAAACAATTCACGTGTTGAAATAAACTGAATTAATCGACAGTTATCATCTTACGTCTTCGATGTTTAACTCTGTTACTAGAATCCGAATTAGGAACCTCAAGCATCAAAAGATGCCAATATGCTTCTATCACCTAAAAAAAGAAATAAGAGAGGGGAAATAATGATAAATTGAATTCGAATTTTTAATTCCAATAAAAATGAAGGTCATAAATATTTAATAATTCTCACCAGATCCTTCATCCCATCTACTGCCATTATTAAAGGATTTCCTTCAACTTTTTCGAAAATATATTGTTTTTTCATTACAGGAAATCGAACACATTTCAATAAGGAATGAAGCGCTGCAAATCTATCACCACACCAAGGCTTGGGAAATTTATTAGAATCATCGATTTATATATCCGCTAGTTCATTATTTAATTCATGAAGATTTTTAATATTTTCAATACCATTCTCAACAATTTGCATATCATTCACAGCATCTTCAAAATTTTCAGGAAGTTCTGATGGCATTGATGCAGATGTTGAATTTGAAGATGATGGTGGTAAAACCTTTTCAACCTGAGTATTTGTAGAATTTCGTGTCGATGATGTATCTGAATCTAAAGAGTACGAATAATTTGCCCAACGAACAACCAGTTCATAAATTTTCTCTTCGGAATTCACATTTGCTTCATCATTTTCGAGTGCGAGTCGCAAAATATTTGGATCGGCGTGTAAAGTAGATGGATCCTCCAAAAGATAATCAAATTTGATGCAACAAAATTACAAGTTGTTGATGTTTTAGCACAAGAATAATTTTCTTTTTAAAAGAATTTTTTATAAACAAGTATAATAAGAATCGTAAAATTTCCAAAAAAAAAAAAAAAATTTCAAATAAACAAAAATTCTCGTAAGATAATATATTTACCGGCAATAGCCCAAATTCCCCATACATTATCAACGTTCAATTCTAAACGGAAATATCGTAAACATTCCTCTCGTACAGGGAAAATTTCAAACTTATCAGCCAATACCAATAAATTTTCCGCGTCATATAAAGACGTAATATTTACATTAAAAGTATATATGAATGTTAACAAAGCAAGGAACGCGGAATGATTTGTTTGACATAATTTAATTTTATCCTCCTCTTTCTCATTCGTTAACATAGATTCAAATACTGGAGAGGAACTTGCTAAGATTCCTTTATGAGCATAGAATAATTTCTCACGTGAATTATCAAAAAGTGACATCTGAAAATCGTGGCGAATTTACTAGTTTATCAAATAGTGGTGAATCTAAAATAGATTCTTGAATCTCAAATTTTACACACAAAGATATTGTATCGTTACTAATGAACCTATGAAATAAATTTTCAGAAATTTAAAATAATAAAATTAAAATTAAATTCCTTTTCAAACAAAAACGATATGAGATTGTAATGAGCTGTCCATTTCATCTAATGTCATGAGATTTTCTTCACCCCATGTGGCAGTGATGGCCAGTGACCCAAATGACCTGAAATGACTCAAATGACTAGTCACGAGTCATTTGGGTCATTTTGGCACCAAATGACAAATGACACGGTCATTTCCTGAATCACACATTTTATGTACAAATCAGGTAATTACATAGTTCGATGATCCTTAACATATTTATTTGCTTTAAAAAAAAAAATAAAATTATTTAAAAAAAAAATGCTTACCTCTCTTTGTAGATACCGAAATCCTTCTGGAAATCCGAGAATTCTGGATTGAAGGATGAAGGTAAGTTGTTATTTTTTTTCTTTTAAAAAAATGGTAAAAAAATTTATTGATGTTTCTTACCTCTTTGAAGGTGCCGAAGTTTGGAATCCTGGATTAATTATATAAGGTAA
>CAMKVN010002318.1:0-14093 GCA_946474995.1 Funneliformis geosporum
AAAGTTGATCAAAAAATGGAATTGAAAAGGTTAGAATTAGAAATTCAAAAACAGAAACTTGAAATAGAAAAAATGAAAAAAAAATTGGAGTTAGAGAAAATGAAACTAAAACAATAATGTTTTAGTAAATATATTTTTTTTTTTTTTGAAATTTATTGATTAATAAAATTAATTTGCTTTTACAATGAATAAATTTATTAATATTAATATTACATGATATGTTACACGAATTATTGTATGAAATGTTACGCGAAATAATTTACAAAAAATTTTCAGGATCTTTAGGAGGTTTATTAATTAATATTATGTAAGTTCCATCAATTGCACCAACTACATTTAGAAAATCACCAATATCCTTCAACCCTTATAAAACTTCTTGTCTTTTTTCATTGTCACTTGGCCATTTTACAAAATTTAATTTAAAAGAAAGAATAGCTATTAAAACACGCTTAGTATATAATATGACAGTACCCTCTACTATACCAAATAAAGCATAAATAGTAAATATATCACCTTTACTTGCTAATCTATGTAAGAATACAGCTAATTGTAAAGATATATCAGCCTGTTATTTGTTACTATTTGTATTAAAAATTGGATGTGTTTTGATAAGAGAAAGTAATTTATAAAAATTTTGTAGGGTCATTCTAAAAATCTTTTTAAATCTTGTAATATTATAATGGGAAAGAACTTCTTTAAACTATTCTTGAGATTTATGCACATTATAAATTCGTGTTTTGATATATCGAGTTTGAAGTACAATAGTTAATAAGGCATATATCATAGTTTTTTCAAATTCATATTCCTCAAACTCTTCTTCATTAAAGAGTTCTAATAGTTCGTCATATTCAAGTAAATCTTAAATGCAATAGGTTAAAAGATTTAGTTCTATTTCATTATGAACTGACATTTTTTTAAAAATGTAAAAAAAATGCCGTTAAACGATGCGATATTAATGATTTAGCCAATCAGGATTTTCGTATCACAAACTGGAACTTAAAAGGTGTAATATTTTAACTCAATTGCTCCTGAAATTTTATTGGCTGATGATGTTTATATAAACAGGAACATCACGGATAAGAAATGAACAGGGCTTATATATTAATATTCTTCAATACCACTTTCATACGACCCCTGCCTAAATCAGGTGTCGATTTCCTTAATATGTATTAACTTTATTTGTACGATTTACTTAATCTTATCTTAACATTATAAAACCATATCGTAACTAGATCTTAGTTAAAAGGTCTACAATAAATTTTCGACTTAGTCACATAAAGTTTTGATTTTAAAAATTCTGTAAAGAACACTTTATATTATACAAATATTTTTAATAAATCAAATTAAACTATTTAAAACTATTTAATAACTGTTTTAAACTAACATACTTATCTGACTAAAGATTTTTTGCTATATTTATATAAAATAAAAAATATATATTTATTAATAAAATTAAACAAATAAAATAAATAAATGACATAAATAACTAAATAAATATAATAAATATAATAAAATAAAAAAAATAAAGAAATAATATAAACTAAGTAAACTAGTTAAATAATATAAATGATGTTATTTTGTTTGATGATCTATATTATGTAAAAGTAAGGCAAATACAAGGATTCTGAGATAAAATTTAAAATAATATTAAGAAAGATTCCTGTCTACCTGCGAATACATTTTAGCTATATGAATCAATTATCAAATTCAAGTTTCTAGTTCATTTTGACTCAAACATAGATTATGATATCGAAATTGATTAGGAATTAACCTATCTGATATTAAGAATTACACTATTCAATAAAGCCATTCTAGTATAATTTTAATCCTAAATAATAAATCAAAAAATTTTTACTATTCTGTTTGCTTCTAAAGGGGTCATAAAAGATCAAGGAATGAAGTGACATGATTTGAGCTGAGCCTAATATTATAAACCCAATATGAATAATAACTTTTATGCTAATTTGCTTGCCTTTAGAGGAATCATTAAAAATCAAGGAACAAAGTGACGTAATTTAAGCTGAGCCCAATCATGCAAGCTTAAAATGCATATCATATTAGAGCATTTCCAGTAAAATCACATTACAGATCATATGATTTACTATGTCTTATAACTTGATTTTACTGGAAATGTTCCTATATGCTAAATCTCACCTCTAAGTCACATCTCTAAAGGATAATAAATTTGTAAACCAAAAGTTTATCAAGCATATTCTAATATAATAACAATTTCTTAATATACAGAAAACCTTTCAAACTCATTTTCTTTACAAAAATCCTAGGACAAAAAAATTAAACCTTTAAAGTATATATGCTAAGTCTCACCTTTAAGTCTCACTTTTTATCAAGTCTAATTTTTGAGCCTTGTTTCATAATTTATTATAATATTGCATTATATAGTATCCTCTAATATGTTCAGCACACCTAAGGTTGCTAGACGAAATCAAAAGTTTAAACAAACATCTAAATGGTAAAAGTAAAACTTGGTTAAATTATATTAAAACCTTATTAAAAAATTTGCGAAATTTGGAAAAAGGTAAAACTATATTAAAGCTTATAAAAATAGTGAAACTATATCAAACACTTAGTAAAAATTTAGCAAAATTAAAGGTTTTACCGTTTTGCCAAATCCAAAATGAGTTTAGACAAGCAACCTTAAGCACATCGCTCAAAAACTGTAGCAGTAGATTTATCACAATCAGTATAAGAATAGCATTTTCTAGTCTTCCAATATTGTCAATATCCTTCAAGTTAAATACAGGCTTTATTACAAATTTTGCCAGAGTTATGAAGATAGTTGCAAGTATAAGATGCCATTATTTACAATAGGGATGAAAAATTTAATTAAACAAAATTATCTGCAATATAGAAAATGAACAGCAGATATACCTTCTTATATAATGAGTAATCAAGATAGTTCAAATAAAAGTTTATAAAATGATAACTTATTCACAATCAAGAATAATATTATTGATTGATCAATTTCCTAGAAAGTCAAAAGGGCTTTAATCAAAATGCTTAAGGCAGGGATTCTTTGTGAAAGACCAAAAGATAGTAAGTTTATACAGAATTATAAAAAGTGTATTCTAGAATTACGTTAAAGAGAAGATCCCAAATCATGTATTTTAGAAAATGTGAGAAGACTATTTCCAACAGAAGACAAATATAAGCAAATTATTAGTGATTATAAATCTTATTATGATAAAGATTTAAAAATTCTTAATGCTATTATAGAACTATATGGGTTATATATACTATAGGTTAGCTAAGGATTATTTTATTACAAAAGAATAAGCTGATAAAACATTTGAAGATTCCTTATCATGTAAGCATTCATAGAGGTGATAACTGAGCTTCTTTAATAACTATCAATCTTTCTCTTACAAAAGATCTTTTTGGACTATTACCTTCATTATCTTCCAGCCAATATAAAACTGACTGTTTTTTTGTACTAAAGATTCACAGATATGATAGACTTGAGAAGACTATTTCATATCTCTAACACGTCTTTTTCTACCTTCTAACTCATTTAGTTTAAGTAAATATCTTACAAGAACATTATAAGTTAATTGCTTCTCATCAAATCCCATAGGCACATTTTGAGGATTAGAAGGTTTTGCATAAACATGTTTCAGTTTTTGTGTATTAGCAGAAGAAATACCTAAAAGATAAGTTAATAGAATTATCAAGATTCTCAAGAAAAATTGAAAGATTTTTAACTCAAGCTCGACAATGTTCTGATATAGGTAATCTCATATCAACAGCATCTTGAATAATAGATGACTATTCTTGTAATATCTTATTAAACCTTTCAATAATACCTATACTTTCTTTAGAATTAGCTATTAGAATATACCATATTTATTCATTAATCTAATAACATTACCCTAAAATTCAACATCCTCATTCACCATAAGATCTTTTTTAGGCTAAGTAAGCAGACATTTTTGGGAGTTAAAAAGTTTCTCAAAGCCTATAGCAACACTAACAGAATCACGTTTAGTTAAAGAATAGGTCTATTTTGTATGGATAGCAATATTCACACAATTAAGTGCAAATTTATAAATTTTATTTCCAATTTGATTATAAGGTATAAACCTCTATAGGTATAATAACATTAATGAAAGATTCACTTGAAATATTTTTAGGATAAGGTTTATGAACCTGATACATAACCTATTTCTCAAGCCAATCATGCACATCATTTAAGGTAAAATCGAACCTAGCTTTTTGAGAAGCTTTATACAATTTTTTAACATTTCTTTGATACCCAATAGGCTGATAGTAAATTTTTCACAAAGCAATATATACGTCAAGTTTTTTAGCTTTACTCAAATCTATTTGTATAATAGGAATCAATGACATAGACTTGGCCTATATAGAAATTCTTGATACTAATAAAGAGTTACGTAAAGAATTAGCAGATAAAATAGTCTCAAATGATATTTTCAATAAAAAGCTTAAGACTTTTAACAAGAAGCTAGATGCATACTATAAATCTATATCTCAGCAAAATTCTACAATCTTAGTTTATAAAGATGAGATAGTATCTCTTAAGACTGAGATCAAATCTCTTAAACTACATCTTCAAAAAGCATTGCAGGATTTAAAACATAAATGTAATGCTAGTACTGTTCAAGATATCAATATTTTATGGTTAGAAGATAAAATTGAATAATTTAAGATCTGTATTTATGAAATAACTGGTTTAAGTCAAAAAAAAGTTTCAAATAATAAAGAAATATTGGATATAAAACATATAATACAAGCTATTTTAGATAGGCAATTTGAGGTTTCAGCTTCTTTAGCAAGAATTCAAATACATTTGGATAATATAGGGATTATACTTCCAAATGATTTAAGAGGGAAATTTGATAGAGTTAGTACATGTTTGGCTAATATTATTACTTATACTGATACAATTTGTCAGTTTTGGCAAGATCAGAATATGGTAGTAGAACAAAGTGTTTGATGAGCTAGAACTCTATAGCAACAATTGCAAGAAGTCTGAGAAAGATCACAGAATAATAACCAAATACTAATACAAGCTCTAAATAATGAAGCAAATGAACATTGGGTATGGTGGCTTAGGACTCAGAAATCAGAAAGATGTAATCATATATTATTATAAGAAAAGGTAGCCCTTCAATTAATAAATTGAAGACACAAAGCTGAGGCTGACTTGGCAGAATTTAATCAGACCTTGTTATTTAATCAATATTAAAAATGAAAGCCTAAGGAAATAAATTCAAGACAAATTATTTTGAATTTACAAAATAATCCGCTTATTAATCTACCAAATGTGATAACAGCTAGATGTTAACTGATATATAATATAATAGCAACTATTTTTGCTAAACATGAATAATATACTGGGCAGGAATCTTCTGATAAGTATTTAAATAAAATTTGGAATTCTATATCACATTTAGAGGCAAATATAACAGCACTTAAACTGCTAACACGAGAAATTTTGATGATATAATTAAATTTGGTCTTTTAAAATCAAGTTGGAAGGAAAGTATATAATTCTTCAAATACTTTACAGGTATGGATGAGATCAAAATATCAGCGTGAAATAATAGGTAGTTAGCAAGTGACCTTTCAGAGATTTACTCAAGAAAGATTTTTACCTAACGATTCATCTGATACATATGAAAAAAGAATTCAGCTTTTATTATTAGGTATTGCAGATAATGATGTACGAGTTTTAGGATTTCTTAAAGTCACTTATCAGGTGATCTTTTTACATAGATAAGAATAGCTAATCCTGATGCTTTACTCAATTAAAAGATTTATGGTTGGAACGAAATCCATGTGTAAGTATAAGCCAAATACCTATAGTATTCCAATTAGAACTTCAACCAGTAACACCTACTCCTATTCTACTAAAAGATGATTTTAAAATTCGACTTGCAAGAGATTTGCAATATATAGGAATAGTAACGGATGACATAACTTTAGAATAATTTATCTATAATAATCTTCAAAAAAGATTTGGAAGCAAAACAGCTCATATAAGAAAGAGTTCCTTTTTAGAATCACAAGATAGGAATACAAATGCTATACAGAAAGTTAAAAAAATAATACAAAAACCACCAGTTAGACAAATTATTACCCAGCAAGTTGTTTGGCATTGCTTAGCCTGTAGAAATACCAGTCATACAAAAGTTAATTATTCTAGAGTTAAGCAAATTGTCACTCAGCAAGTTATTTGTCATTGTTCAGTCTGTGAAAAGGCTAATTATACAAAGATTAATTACCCTGAAATTAAGAGGACTAAAAAGGTTAATTATGTATACCAAAATGCTGAAAAAGATCCAGTTCTATAGGAACTCACTGAAGATTCTGAAAAGCCTAAAATAGAATATATACTTGAGAAGGAGGAAGTTCTTGAAGAACCTGAAATAGAATATATAGTTGAAAAGGAAATTGAGAAGAGTGATGAACATGTTGATAATGACAGAACTACTCTAAGCACCTCTGACTAAAACTGCTATGCTATAAAAAAAAGTGATATGAAGTGCAGTCAGTATCTATAAAAAAGACTCACAAGAAGGAATCCCCTATTTTCAAGTCTCATAGAAAAGCAGAACCCTCAGCACCTATAACCATGATTATAGATTATGTTTTTCTAATAGCTTTAAAATCTATATTATCATCAGTTGTATAATATATTTCTAAAGAAATTCTTAAGGAAGGCTCTCAATATATTAATACAATATACTCTAAATTGAAAGATCAGATTCTGAATACAGCTATGAAAGATGATACTATCATGAAAAATGAAAAAGTATGGGACATATTACAAATAAAATTATAGATGTTTTACATCGCTAATTCAAGCCACAAATATAAAACA
Source organism: Funneliformis geosporum (assembly GCA_946474995.1). Lineage (NCBI taxonomy): Eukaryota > Fungi > Glomeromycota > Glomeromycetes > Glomerales > Glomeraceae > Funneliformis > Funneliformis geosporum. Next base: position 6,863 of record CAMKVN010002318.1, read on the forward strand.
AAAATCTCTGATTCAAGTCCTGATAGAAGAAAAGCTAGAGAGTCCTAAAGTAACTGAGTTAGATGATCTTATGAACGTTATTTAGCTAAAAAAAAACATGGTCAAATATATTGGCCCAAGCCCTTAAAGATAAATTTTTTACAAATAAAGGATGCTGATGATATTGCGACTATTTATTGCAAAATAGAAGGTTTGGTAATACCTTATGCAATGATTGATACAGGCTCTGATTCTTTCATATTTTCAGATAATATTGTTGAACTTATCAGAGAACTTTTAGGTATTAAAATTAATAGAAAAAAAATTCATAGGCTTAATGGAATTGCAAGTCAATCTATATTTATCAGCACTATTGACATTGTTCCATAACAATTAGTTTTGAAAAAATACAACCTCTATTATAGATGAATTTTCTGTTGTACTTGTAGAAAAGGATCATAATAGAAATGCTAAATCTTTAATAATTCTTAGTACTCAATGACAATATCGAGCTGGATGGAAGCCTTTAATAAAAGAAGAATTTAAAGCCATATGTAATGGAAAGACTATTACCATTCCCCTATCAATTCATAAATCTCAATGTAATATCTTTACTGTGAAAAAGGAGGATCTTAAAGAGAACATTCCTATAGAAATAAAAAAAACTAGCTGATCAGACATGGCAATACTGCGAAAAGGAGTTCACATATTCCTATTTATTTTTACGTCATAAAAAAACTAAATGTTGGATTAATGGTGAATCTACCAATTCTATATTAGATTATAGTCAAGTCAACGAAGAGTCTATATTGAATCATAGTCTAGACAATATAAGGTCTACATTAAGTTATAATCAAATCAATGTAGAGTCTAAGATCAAATTGGAATGATTGAATTATGTATCCTGTTTGGAGCTCTACTAAGACCTAAAACTAATACTTTAACAATGATTGGCTTATTGAAAACTACACTAGCTTTTCCCATATATGCATCTACTAGCGTATCTCCAAGTGGTCTGCTATACTTGAAATTTGGGCTTTTAATTTTCTTGAGAAACTTTTTCTCATCTAACTCATTATTATAGGCTATGATTCTAACATCCTGATACTTTCTAATATTTTCCATAGTCTTACTATATACCGAATTATTCATGAGCTTGAAAAAGTCTTTTTCGAATGCATTTTTAGCTTTTTGGTATAACTTTATATTTTTGGTAATATATAGAGCCAACCAGTTCGTCTGGTTAAATGATAAGATCTCTATGATCTCATCTACAACTATGCCCAACTTTATATAATACTGGAGCTCCTAATAATGAATAACATAATTTTTTCGTGAGCTAAGATGGGGGACTAATTTTTCTGTTGCATAGAATTGTCCATCATTCATATTATTTACAAGCTTAGCATTGTATAGACATAGCATATCCTTTTTTACTACAATATTTCTACAGCTGGAGGTAAGTCTCTCAAATAATTAGAGGGAAATGGGAATTAATCATTAAAAAGAAATCACGTGATGCATTTGCTCTAGTTTTGAGAATTATTTTGAGATATTTCTTTTGCATCTTGGGATTATTCTTTAGATATTCTCGACTAGCAACCTACTTATAATTTCCAATTGGGAAAAATTGGCTCATGGTCTAGCCATAAAGATTATTCACATTGATATAGGAGATCTATGTTATAAGTTGGGATAGGTTGAATTCCTCTCTTATGCTAGGATTATTTGCTTGAAAATGTCTATGTACTGCCATAGTTATACCACCTTACTTTGCTTTTTCAATAAAGTTATGCATTGCCATTTCTGTAAATAACTTGTTCTTGACTTTGGTCATCTTAAGCATAGCATCCTAGGATAGAGAAGATGCAGATACATAATAGTTGAGATCAAAGCCATAATGATATATAGATGTCTTTCTAAATATTGTCCAAATATCTGCTAGACTAAGTATGTCTATTTTGAGATAGAGATCATTATATTCTCCCAAGTTTTTGCACCCAAATTCCTTTCATACATTTTGGTCATGATTATAATCCTCTTGTAAAATCTTTCCTCTAAGGACACTATGAAACTCATGAATTGGAGGTAAGTTTGTTTCCTTAAATTAGTTATGAGAGTCTATGTATTCATGAGAAAAGATTTCTTTATGATATGCTAAGGAAATCTATTCAGAAGAATAGCCTTGTTTCTTGAATACTCAGTCGTAATTGGGTGATTATCACCCAAATTCTTTGTAAGAGAGGCTAAGCTAGAATTCATAAATTGTATATTATCAATATACTTAAGTTGACTTATCTTTATAGATTTATATCACTTAAATGTTTCAGCAATAACAGTAATTCGAAGAGAATTAATTACCTGAGCATTCAACAGATTTACAAACCAAGTGAAAGTCATATTTTCAGAAGCTATGAAAGATAATTGGGATTGGTGTCTTTTATGGTTCAATTTAAAGTTTAAGATTGCAATTATTATAAGACGCATCTCAGAATTTACCTGTGATATGACAGTGATCCCAAACCTTTTTATCTCTAGTTTCTTCTCTAGAAAGTTCAGTTTGTGTTTTAGAGATTGCTAATTTTAATAATTTATAGTCTTCAGGATTCTTAACAGTCTTTAGCAATTCTATATAGAGATTTTTAAGATCCTTTTCTGATTTGATATTTTTTTCCATTTTTCAGATTCTCTTTAATATCTCTTTAGGTGAAGCTACCTTTGCACCCTTAAGAATAATTTTTCTTTATTATGTGATTTAGGATTTTGAATAATTTCTGTAAGCTTGTCAGTTAGATTTGCAATCTTTCTTTCTAACCTATTAATCATAACTATATCTTGTCTTCACAAATCCAACACCTATCAGCCTCTTTAAACCTTCTTTAGTAGTCATCCGTAATAATACGCTCATGCTTAACAACTAAGATCTTATTTATTTCTACCAATTTTGAAGCTGTTTATTGTAGCGCCACAGTGGACAATAAACTAATTTATTTAATATTAGATTCTGGATCAGCAGGAAGTGTAATGTCTAAAGCATTTTTACAACAATTAGGACAAAAAATTGAATCTGCATCTACAATAATAATGATTAATATACAAGGCGGACGATCTTGACCTCTAGAATGAGTTATGAATATTTCCTTACAATTAAATGGGGTAGAAATTCCTATCAATATAGATATCACTAAATCGACTGATTATTACATTGTAGTAGGAAATGACTGGCTTTCAAAATGCCAAGGATGACTTTATTAAGACTGTCAAAAATTTACATTTGTTTGGAATAATAGAGAGCATCAAGTACTAATGACTTGTTGGGAAAAACCACAATTCGACCATTTATAACAACTAGTAGTTATCACTAATAAATTAGTCAATGATAATGAAGAATATGAGGATGAAGAATTAATAGCCCAACGATATTATGTAGTATTTGGAGACCAAGATGATTTAACTCCTTTAACTAAAAGTAATCCCAAACAAATTTCTGTAGAAAGACAAAAGTATTCATCCCAATACTTTGAAAGTCTAAAACAAAAATTTGAAGTTCAACCACCTAAAGATGCTAAGTGGAAATTCAATTGGTAAGGACCAGGAAATTGATGTTGATGTCACAACAAATTAAATAAAAATGATGATATTTACTAACTTTGCAAAAAGGAATGGGATCATTGGCAATTATTGCAAACATTTCTGATAAGTTACCAATTCAAGTAAATATATATTTACACCTGAATGAACACCAACAACTACAAATTATCAGATTACTCAATAAAAATGAAAATGCATTTGCTAATGACCTATCTCAATTGGGGCATATCACAATAGAAAATTATCATATTCCAGTAGAAAATCTGACAGCGCGCATATCGAGTAGCTCCCTTAAAATAAGAATTTATTAAAGAAGAAGTTGATAGAATGTTGAAACATAATTTAATTCAATGTTCTGAAAGCCCTTGGGCCTCACCCATCATTCTAGTAAGAAAAAAGAATGGGAAACTTCGATTTTATATCGATTATAGAAAACTGAACAGTATTACTCAATAGGATGAACATCCTTTATCTCGCATTGATGAATTGCTTGATATATTTGAAAAAGCAAAGTATTTCTAAACATTAGATTTAGTAAGCGGATATTGGCAGATTGCTATGAATCCAAATGATCAAGCCAAAATAGCATTTATAATTAGTCAAGGACTTTATGAATTTAAAGTTATACCGTTCAAATTAACAAATGCCCCTGCGATCTTTTAACGTCTGATGAATAAAATCTTTAGAGAAGAAATTGGACAATTTGTAGCTGTATATCTCGACAATATTATTATTTTCTTAACTACCTTTGATGAACATATATAGCATTTGCAATTAATTTTTAAAAGATTAAAGGACGCTAGATTAAAACTTGGAAAAGATAAATGTGATTTTGCTAAGTTAGAATTAGCATTTTTAGGACATATTGTTAGTGAACAAGTAATTTCCCCTGACCCTTCCAAAATTGACAAAATCAAAAATTTCCCTATTCCAAAGAATATTACTGAATTCCAAGGATTCTTAGGCCTCGCATCTCATTACAGAAGATTTATTCAAGACTTTTCTACATTAGCTGCACCTCTATATTTATTATTGCGGAAAGATGTATCTTATATCTGGACTGAACCATAGCAAAAAGCATTAGAACATTTGAAAGTTTGTTTAACTATTGCACCAGTTTTAATATATTTCGACTTCAAATGAAAGTTCTTATTATTTACTGATGGATAGTATATTAGACTTGGAGCAGTACTAGCACAATTGGATGATGACAATAAGGAATGTATTATCGCTTATGCTAGCCAAAGTATAAGTGGTGCAGAATGAAACTATGCTCCAACTGAATTAGAATGTCTTGCTGCTGTATAGGAAATGGAACATTTTTGATCTTATTTATTATATCAGCAATTTAAATTAATTACTGATCACGCAGCTTTACAATGGCTTTTTAATAAACCAGATCCACCTCGCAAATTTATAAGATAGATTATTTGTATAATAGAATTCCCATATCAAATTCGATATAAAAAAGGAAGATTACACTCAAACGCAAACGCATTGTTTCAACTTCCTTTACAGTAAACTAATTATTTATTGAAAATTTTAGAGTGAAAGCGAAAGTGCTAGCAGTGTGACTAGCAGCTTAACAACATGGAATTCGAAACTTATCATCAATTATTTCAACATCTTACCCAACTTACATACCCTCCAAATTTTACTCATTCATAACAACTCACAATTCAAAAACAGGCATAACATTATTTTGTACAAAATCAACAACTTTATAGACGTAATCGCAAACAATCTGTTCAACTATTACTTGTAGTAAAATTAAATGAAGTCAAACTTATTTTACATAATATCTATAATGAACCTTTAGAAGGACATTTAGCAAAAGATATTATGTATAATAAGATTGCCTCTTAATATTATTGGCCAAGTATGTACAAAACTATTGAGAATTGAATACAAATATGTGATGTATGCTAACGATAAGAAAGACCAAAACCTAAGGAATCACTGCATCCTATACCTGTTGGACAACCATTCGACTGTGTAGGAATAGATTATGTAAGACCACTTTCACATACTACTAAAGGAAATCGGTATATCATTATAGCAACTGAATATTTTACTAAATAGGTTAAAGCTAATACTATACCAGATTGTACTGCTTAAACAACCGCTCAATTTATGTACAATGAAATCATCTGTCAACATGAAACGCCAATAGAGATATTAACCGATAGAGCAACATCGTTTCAAAATGAATTAATTACTGCCTTATTACACATAGTTAGAACTAAATATAGATTATCTTCGCTGTATCACCCCAGACTAATGGCTTGATAGAGCATTTTAATAGAACATTATGTACAATTTTAGCAAAGTATGCTGAACAACACTATGGAGAATGGGATATGTATTTAACTTCAGTATTTTTTGCATATCATACAGCATAGCAAGAAACAATGAAATTTGAGCTATTTGAATTATTATATGAATGAAAAGCAGTTCTACCAATAGATTTACAATTGCGATGACCTTCTCCTATCAGTAACCTATCAAATGCTATAGAAAAACACTAGCAGATAATCACATCACAATTACAACAATGATAATTAGATGCACAACAAAATATAATGCAACGACAACAACAGTAACAGAAACGTTATAATAAGGATCGACCTAGAATTTCTTATCAAATTGGAGATAAAGTTTTATTATTTAACGTAATATAATCACACATTCATGAAAAAATTTAAAGATAAATTTGATGGACCTTTTATATTCACGATATTGTGAGACCTAATACTTATAAACTTTATACTTTAGATGAACAAGTTAGAAAGAATCCCACACATGCAAATCTTTTGAAACCATATCTAAAACAGTCTGAATAGGAGCCTCAGATTATCATTAAATGATGATTGACATTAAAAATTATTATAAATAGTATATGTTATTATTAAAATACCTTTTGGACTGCTGTGATAGTAATAGAATCAATTAATAGTGAAATTGTCTTAAAAGAACTTCAAGATTTTATAACCCTTTCTGATGAAGAAATTCAACTGATGATACCATCTTATCAAACTAATACAACGTTGACACAAAAAGTACAATTGACATATCAAACTTTACTTCATTCTACACGTATGAGGAATCGTTCTTGGTCTTTTGTAAATGCTTATTATTTAGGTCAACTTATTGATACTGTAACTACTTCTCCTGCTCAATAGACGTTACAAATGATGACACTCATGAAACATTATTACTGAACTACTATCTGAGTTTATTATCTCTTTGAAAACTTAGGAGTTTAACGAATTTTTACTATTCAATGCTTAATCTTGATCATGGTTCATTAACTGAAGTCTAGCGAATATCAAACTCTTCTATTGAAAATTCTTGACATTTCTGCAGGAGCAGAAATCTTAAGCAGGGAGTAATGTGAATGAATAAAATATGATAAGACCTATATAGCACAAATGATTAACAAATTTGACAAATCTAACAAATCTGACATTTCTGACATGCCTGACATATATGATATATCTGAAATGATCGACAAATAAAATATATTAGACAAATTCAACATATATGACACATCAGATATATTTGACATATACGATATATTAGATATATTAGTTATATCTTTCTATATATTGTATTTTATATAAATAGATAGCTTTTTAGACCATGTAAAAAGTAGGATTTG
>CAMKVN010002319.1:0-14088 GCA_946474995.1 Funneliformis geosporum
TGCAAACGCTGATGTGATAATACAAAATATGATCGGCAAAATGATCGACATGTGATATAAGTATGTCCACCCTGCTCCCCTCTTATGTGGCATAAAATTTATTGGCGATCTGCGACCTATTAATGAATCATTTTAAATGACCTATCATTTTTTCTTCCCATTATTTTTTTTTTTTTAAAAAAAAAAAAAAAAAATGACAGAATACATTATGAATGATATAAACATCATGCAAGACGCAGACGAAGAAGAGGAAGATATGGCAGATCTTGTTGACGATGATGAAAATGCATATTCTCAAAAAAGAGAGCAAAAAGTGATAAAAAGTGAATTCAGACACGAAGGTAAAAAAATCGCGTTTTATAAAGTTTATTTTACGTGTAAATACTTTAATTTTATTATTAATTAATAAAAATTATAAAAAGAATTACGCGAAATCGGTTCATCGGCAATTTGGTCACTATCAAGTTGGAAACCTGGTAATGGTGTAGATAAATTGCGTGATGATAATTTCTTGACTTATTGGCAGTACGTTTAAAAAATTTATCTTTATTGATTCGTTTAGGGCTGTGATCATACGCGTTTCCATTTTATTTTATTTTATTTTAGATCAGATGGGATTTTACCACACATTGTTAGTATCCAATTTCCACAGAAAGTCAATGTTGTGGTAAGAATTATTCCCAATTAGAGTTTATGATGTAAAGGCTTAATCTCTTACATTTTTTTTTTTTTTTTTTTTTTTTTTGATAAAATTTAGCAAATATCACTTTGGCTTGATTTCAAAAATGATGAAAGTTATACACCCAATAAAATAACTATTAGAGCTGGAACTCATAACGGAGATCTTCAGGTAAATGGATTCATATCAATGGACTTCATTGAAACGACAAAGAATATTAATTTGAAGTTTGACTTTTAATAAGGATTTGAGAACTGTCGAACTTGATGAACCACAAAGGTGGGTGGATATACAACTCAGTGGTGATGAAGTATTAAGGTATTAATTATAGTAATGTTATTATTTATTTAGCAAAATTTTTATAAATATTTTAATAATTTGATGATTATATATTTATGTAGTAGGACAAGTCGTCCGGTAGGAGCACATCTTTTCCAAATAGCCATCAAGGCAAATCATCAAAACGGAAAAGACACTCATATGCGGCAGATTAAAGTATTTTCCCCAAAGCTGTGTGTATTTTTTTACCTTCTCTATCTCACTTTATGAAGTCAAACCGAATCTCTTAAACGATTTTTTTTTAGCCCGCTTTTCTATGAAGACGATTCTGATGATGATATTCCATTTAAAACAGTTGATTTTTCAATGCATGAGACTGTACGATGAATGGAAGCGAAAGAGAGTCTCATAGTTAGGATTTGTAAACTTATATTACTTGGTGCCCCATTTTGTTTGTTTTTTTCCTCATTTTTTTTTTTTACTAATTAGTATTTTCATTCCTTCAGTTTGAGCTAGCATATTTCATTGTATTTTTTAAATATAAATAAAATAAAACAATTATAAGAAATTTCCTTATTAATCTTATTGAAATCACCAATTTCTATTTTGGTTCAAGGCACTCTAGTGAAATCTAAATTGATTTTATTGGAGAGGTCATTACTTTAAAAGTGAACCATATATCAAACAAGTCTTCTGTTGACCAGGCATCAGAGTTTCGATGACCTTGGACAGATACGGGACTGAAATTTTCCTGAATTACTCAAGTTTATAAGATCTAGAAGAAAAGTGAATGAATTATTAAATCTATAATAAACATAAATTTTAAAATGCACGTAAATTCAACACTTTAAATATTATAAATTTTATAATTTTTTTTTATAGTTGAATTCTAAAAAACATATAAAATTACAAATTTCTAAGAAACGTATAGACAATATATATATAACAAATTGTGACGAAATTTAAATAAAGAAATGTATTATGTTATTTTTTTGATGTTGCCCACCAAGCAGACAGTTTCTTTTGTAAATGCAAAATGAATTACAAATTATATATGAAATATCAAAAAAAAAAAAAAAGGGAAATTATTCCTACACTATTATCTAAAAATAAAAAAAAAACTCTTCTTTATCCCCAAACCATATTATTTAAACCCACGATTTTATTTATATAAATTACTTTTGGTCATAACTTTTGATTATAACTTATTTATTTACCACCAAGCATAATCCAAACAGCTTTTGAAGGAACACCATTCTCTACAACAAACATTAAATAAGGACCAGGTGGAGCAACGCCACCATTTGGTGGAGCTGTCAAAGATAATTTTCCATTCTTATATTCAGTTTCTAACCAGATTTGACGTTGGGACATATGAGTTGAATGTGTAACGAATCCGGAATTCAAAATATTGGCAGAAACTTTAGGCTTATCAGAATAGGTTTCAATTTCAACTTCAAACTTTTGACCGTATTTTATCTCGCCGGGGGCTTGTTTAATCAAGGGTTGAGGTTGTCCAGTAAAGAAGAAAGGTGGTGTGAAAATTTCAACACGAAAATCAGTTGGAAAGGGGCCTTCTCCTGTTGGATTCTTATTTGGATTAGATCCGGAAACTAACAGTTGACCTGAAGGAACAGTGAAAGCGATAGAATGATACATTCGTGGAATATAGGAAGGTTGTAACTGAGTCATGCGAGCACCTTTCTTTGCAGTTGGATTATACAAAATTGGGGTAAGTACGGGATCAGTGCCTTTACCGAAACCAGCGGTACCCTTTAAACATCCATTAAGAATCATAACTTCACCATCAGATAATAAAGCAATATCAGGCATTAAACGACCAAATGGCATTTCTTCCATATACCACATTGGAGTTTTATCTAATGGTTTAATACGACCACAAGTATTTTCCCCTTTAGAAGTTGCTTTAAGGCTATCAGCCCCACCACAAACAAGAATTTCTGGTTCATAATTATTTGCAGGATCTAATGGCAAGATGACAGACCCTCCAGTTAAAGGATAATGTCTTGGAGGTCCTGGGATTACTGGTAAATCAACTTTCTTTGAAAAGGTTGTTGTGTCAAAAATAATTGATTTGACATTTGCCATAATGAAAAGGTTCGAGTCCGGAAGAAGATGAACAGAAGGATATAAGTTATATGGCAAAGTTTCCGTCAAAAAATCAATGGGGATCGCACCACCTTTTCCTTTTGGTGGAAAAAGTTCGTAGCTAGGCACATTCGTTGCAGCGTCATTAACAGCTACACCTTTATTAGCACCACCAAGAACAAATAAAGTACCGTCCGCCAGTTGCTCAACGGATGGATACCAACGAAGAACTGAAAGGTCAGCATTGTTTGCCCACCAGTCACATTTGGCGTCGTTACATGGGGTAAACATTCGAATTTTGTTAAACCCCTGATCAACTTGTTGAGAACTTTCAGCACCACCTAAATTCATCACAGTCTAAAAGTCGAAAAAGAAAAAATTAGATAAGATTATACATAAAAAAATTTTTTTAAAAAAAAATAAAATAAACCTTACTCCATTCATTAAATAACCTCCGGCCGAACAAAAGGTGTTTGATATGGTGGTCAAAGGTCTTATTGTATTTGTGTCAAGATCATATTCTACCGTATAGGTTGGCTTACCGTTAATAGTAACTTCGGTAGCTAACTCTACACGTTCAATGAACAAGACTTTGTTTGTACCAGGAGAAAGGATACCATGCATAGTGGACACTCCAGAGTGACCAACGAAATCCCATTGACCAAGTTTTGCAGATTGGCCAGCTACTAAACTAGCCGCTGCTAAAATAGGGAAGAGATTTGTGTATAAACTCTTCATACTTTTTACTTGCTGTTGTTGCTCTTATTATTATATGCGGTGATATTATTATAAGGGATTAAAAAAAAAAGTAATAATTATAGAACAAATGAAAGGAGTGACTTCGATGGTAAGGAGGATAAAATAAAGGATGATATGAAAGAAAGGGTAGAGAGAGAATATAATGAAAGGAATTACCAACGAAGTATCAGTTAGGGAGGTATGAAAGAAATTGAAAGGGTATAACATATTATAAGCAATGTTATATATTTAATCATTTTTTCAGAGGAGTCGTACAATATAACATTCGACTTGAAGGTTATCCAGTGAATTTTCATTTTCATTTTTTTAATTAAAATGGTGCATCTGCCAAATAAGTTATAAAAGAAATATTTTGATACATTTGACAAATACGTTCAACTAACTAAAAAAAGAATAAAAATTCTACAGTATTATTTCATAGGTTATTCCGATCATTGGATGATTTCTTCTTTATATTAACAAAAGAATAAAATTCGATCAAATCGATGATTTCTTATTGGTTAGAAGATTTTTGAAATAATTATTATTTATATTCTAAAGAATTCTTTATCATAACAAATGAAGAGATAAAAATATTATTTCTCTTTATAGGAAATAATGTTTTTATTTTGAAAACAGTATGATTAAAGTAGTTAAAACTAGATTTTACGGATTTCGGAAGTTACCCGCAATGTGATGTATAGATCACATGATATAGAAAACGCCTTTCCCTAGTTTACCTAATAAAGCCAATCTAGAAATCTAGAAATAAATATTTATATATCCTATCATGTCATGTATAATGGTGACAAAATTTTATTTTTGATTAATTAAATCACGGGATCATATAACAATTAATTTAATAATTAACAAATTTTTGTATATATTTAATATTAATAATAATATTATTTATAATAAGTATTTTATAAAATCTAATATAATAAAATCTGATGAATCTTACTTATATTTAAAAAGTTAAAATTTAATTCAAATAACTATTACAAAAATAATATTTACTTTACAATTTTTTTTTGATTCATAAAATTCATAAAATTTGTTCTTTTATTTTGTTTACTTAGAAAGATAAAGAAATTTATCTTTAATTAGTATTATAAATCTAAAGATTTTGAATTCATAAAAAAAAAAAATGAAATAATTAGAATAATAGGTATAATATAATATTAGTTGAGTCTTACTTTACTATTAAAATATTAACTTTATTCTCTTCTATATAAGAATTTTATCATTAATACTTAATAAAGATTAAAGATAAATCAAATATCATTATATTTTAAATAAATGAAATGGTTTTTATATATACAGTATATCAGAATCTGAAGTTTTAAATTCGTGATTTGTATAACTATATCCTTTAACTTGTGTACTTTTTTAGCATTGAAAATATTTTTGGGTTCGAAAATATATGGGAGGTTTATGAGGAAAAATTTTTAACTAATGATTATGAAAGATGCACTTATTACGTAGACGTTTATATAAATTTTCCTGTTTTAGATGGATGTAACCAATAGAAATTACCATTATTACTGCACGTGAAATCTCAATCGTTAAAAATACAATTTAAAATTTTTTTTTTCATAAAGCTACTTCTCATATTCATATACATTCGTGTTAAGCGTATTGTATCTCCTTTGTGAGTTAAATCGTTACTTGCGCACACGAATTATCTCAATCCATCAAATTTAACAAAGAAAAAGAAATGGCTACTACCTCTGAACTTGCAACTGTTTATGCTGCAATCATCCTCAGTGACGACGGGGTTGAGATTACTGTATGTAATTTTTTTTTTTTTTTATTAATTATTTGAAGGTTGGATAGGGGAAATATTTAAGTCATAGGATTAAATAAATATGTGGGAAATTATTTTTTTTAAAAAAAAAAAACCAAATATATCAATTCATTTTTTTTTATTTATTTTATTTTATTTTTTTTTACTTCATTTTAGGCTGATAAATTACAAGCTTTAACAAAAGCAGCAGGTGTTGAAGTTGAGCCAGTTTGGGCAACTTTGTTCGCTAAAGCCCTTGAAGGAAAAAATATCACTGATCTATTAATGAATATTGGTTCTCGTAAGTATTTTGTCACCATGAAAAAAAAAAATCTGATTTAAAAAATTTGATCGCGAAAATATTAAGGATGTTTTATAATTATTTAGCCGGTGCAGGTGGTCCTGCCGCTGTTGGTGGTGGTGGTGCGGCAGCTGGTGGTGGTGCTGCTGAAGAAAAAGCAGAAGAAAAGAAACCCGCGGAGGAGGAGAAAGAAGAATCTGATGATGATATGGGATTCGGTAATTATCATTATTGTTATTTTTTCTTTTCCGAAAAAATATTAAAATATTCATTATCATTGTTGCTGTTTTAGGTCTCTTCGATTAAAGGAATTATAATGGTTTAATTTATATATCATGCAAAATTCTCTTTGATATTGATTTTTTTTAATAAAAAGATATATTTAATTGAACAAAAAACTTTATTACGCAAATAAATTTATTCTGTTATGAATATACAATCAAAGTGGAATCGAAATAAAAATCCGCTACAAAAAACGTGAAATGATTCTTATTAATACGTCATTTCATGTCCTGAAAGTGGTATATAAATTTTATTATTAACGCATCTCATCCACTTGATGGTTAGAGTTTAACTCACTTCATCAATGTTTATTATCGGAACAAGCGTTTGTACAGAAAATTGATTTAACATTTTAAATATATTTCTTTTATTGATATTAAGATAAAATAAATTGAATTTTAAAATATTAATAATCTTCTCCACGACTAACAACCTAATAAGTGAATTAATATATTAGTACAAGCATAGAATATATGTTTGTTTACAATTATTATATTAAAATACTCACTTCTTTGCAAGTAGGTCTTAAGATTATAGTATGTTCAAATTGTGCTGTATATGAGCCCTTAATATCAACCAATGGTGGATATGATTCCACAATTCCAGAATCAACTAAATTCTTCAACGCAAGTATGTATTTTGTTTCACCAACGCGATCGAGGTAACGGCGACAAAACGGCAATGTACCAAAACGTTTGTTAATAGTATGTAACAAAGATTTCGCCTTTGCAATACTTCAAACATATGAAAGTTAGCTTTTTTTAAAAATATATATATATATATATATATAAAATTACCGTAGTGGAACGTGCCCAATATCGTGACGTTTAGCATAATGACTGCATTCACCATCTTCGTGAACATAACCTTTTCCAGTACTACCAAAGGTCTCAATAGCAAAACATTCTCCCTCCTGTTTAACAAAATTAAATAAGAATGATTGTTGGAATCTCTTGAAGAATTATATATGTTTTTATTCACAACTTACCTCCATTTTAGTTTGATCGCCCCCTTTCACAATTGGCACAGATTTTCCTGCGTGAATCTGATATGGACGTATAGAATGGCCATTCAGATTACGAATTGGTTTGACTATATATATTGATAAATTATTTGTACAGTCAAGGTTAACCTAAATATAGATGATAGCATCAAAGAAACTTCATACCTTGATAAGTTTTTCCACTGATTTCTACCTCATAGCTTTCCATGACTAATTAAAATACACAGAATCAGCCAAACATCAAAGAAATGATAATTAGGGAAACTTATGTAATTTCACCTTCTTGAATAGCGGATCCAATATCACACAATCTTGCATCGATGCCAGCTTCTCGAATTCCGGTATTTGTTGCATCTTTGACTGCTTCCTTAAGTTTATCGTAAACTGGGTTAAAAGTGAGGGTAAATGCGCAATCTACTATGCGCCCTTTTTTACAATAAATTTGTTGTTATTTTATATGTAATTTCATTGAGATATGTTACAATTACATACATCATCTATTTACCATTGACGTGTGTTCCAAAATCAATTTTACAAACATCGTCATAATGGAGGACTGTTTTATCACCCGAATTCGGCGTGTAATGCGCCGCGCAGTTATTAAGTGAACATCCAGTTGGAAAGCCGATACCTATATATCAGAAAATTTTTGTAAATTTTCATATTATTAGATACAAATGTTTCCATTTGGATAGACCATCAACTCGTGAGAAAATTAAAATTGACGGTGAGTAATGGGGAATTAAATTTTAATTTAGTTTGCAGAAAAATTGTTCTTATCCATTGAAAACTAAAGGATAACCACAGAGTGTTGCAAACAGGGAATAATCCAAAGGAGAAATCTCAACAGAATACTTTACAAATGTAATTCTCCTCTGGATATAATTACTAATATCTAATGACGATCTACTCGAAATGAAATGAATAATTACCAGCTTCTAAACCATTCTCCTCTATCAATGTACGAGTTCCGTTCTCAATTAACTCGCAAATATCAATCATTGTCATACCCGGCTTAATAGTTTTTTGAGCATATTTTCTTACCTAAATAATTATAATATAAAAGAATTAATATTGGTTTTCCTTTAAATATTTTAAAATAAACCAACCTGTCTGTGCACTTCAGCAGCGCGTCGAAGTTCATTATAGTCTTCATAATGCATCCTATCAAGATATCTTTTCTCTTCATTTGTTATCCTTTGCAAGTTACTAAAAATATAAACGCGATTGAATGTAAATAAAGTGAATTAATGTAACTTAAGAAAAACATTTAAATGTTACTTACTCATTTTTGTATTCACATATTTCTCCCTCTGGAAATTTTCCATCAGGAAAAAATTTACTAACAGGAATTGATGGTGGTTCAGTTTGTTGAATTATTTTTCCATTAACGGATTTCTTTTTTTTCTTCTTCTTCTTTTTCTTTTTTGTAACTGTAAATATGTTTTATAAATTAAATTATAATAACTTTACAAATTTTAATTTTAGTTATTTAAATTTTTGGTTTACCGTCAGAGCCAGTCACTTCTTCTCCCTCTTCCTCCTCTTCGTCGTCTATAACAGAGTTTACCTCCACTTTACCATTACTAAATTGTTGTATTGGAGAACCCTTATTAGATTCAGCATCAACCTTCACTTAATTGTATCAAAAGTTGACATTGTTACTCTAATTTTATCTCAATTAACAAGCCAAATGCGTCAAAAGAAACACTTTTAAATACAGTACCTGTTTCACTAATATTTTCAACTTTCTCAGTGGAAAGAGTTTTTTTCTTTTTCTTCTTTTTTGAGGTAGTATCAGAATTGGTGATTGAAATGGTATTGTCTAGTATAACTTGTGTCTTTAATTCTTCCATTTCTTTAGGTTATTAAACGAATTCTTCACGTATAACTTTTTTTTATAATTATGTTCACGTTACACGAAGGCTTGTTAAACTAGTATCATTATATAATAAACTTGAGAATACTAATATTTTTTACATTTTTATTACATATATAATTAATAATTATTAAATATATAAAGTCATAAATTAGTTCATAAAATATATACAAAAAAAAATATTGTTATATAATAAAATTATGTTTTTTAAAATTTATTATTATATTATATATATAAATTCAATCTTAATAAAATTTATATATTTTATTATATACATTTAATAAAAAAGATTTGATTTTTATAATAATACTAATTTTATATAATTTTATAAAATTATATAAATTTTATTTAAAAAGATAGATAAATTTTTTAATTCTTTAAAAAAATTTATATCTATCAATATATTTTTTTTAGTTTTGATTATTAGTAAAATATTGTTAAACTTTATATTGTTTTTTTAAAATCCAATAAAATCAATTAAGTTTTAAATTTAAGATGAAAGGATTACTAAAAAAAAAAAAATATTTGAATATAATTTTAAAACTCCTTTTTTTAAAAAATTTTATATATTAAAATAATTTTTAGTTTTAATATATATTATTAATTAATAAAAAAAATTTATTAAAATAAATATAAATATAAATAATTAAAAATTTTTAATCAATCATTTAATAATAATAGATAAAATTTGATAAATTTATATTATATATATTAAAATGAGTTTAATCAAGTAATTTTAATTTTAATATTTATATATATTTTTAAAAAATAATATTTACTTAATAAATTTATTTTAATAAATAATCAAAATATAATAATTAATTATATAAAAAATGTTAATATAATAATTAAATAAATTACTTCTAAAATAACTAGAAATTAAAAACTTTAATTTTTTAAAAATTATATTAATTTATTATATTATAAATAAAATTATATATAATATACATCATATTAAGACATGGAAGGTTTGGTAAGAAAATAGAGCTTTGAAATTTTTTTAATTTTTATGTATTTTGATTTGAAATAATATTAAAATTTTATTAAAAAATTCCCAGAATTTCATTTTTCTAGTAAACCTTTTATATATTATTTTACAATTATATTAATAAAATAACTGATTACAGTCATACCTCTCTATAGCGAATTTTTATATAACGAATTTTTTGGACAACTATATTAAATTTACCCTCGTTATAACGAACTAGCCAATCAAATTCTTTAAAAAATTCACTATAGCTCTATAGCGAAGTTGAAGTTCAGAACATAAAATTCGTTATATCAAGGGTTGACTGTATAACTAAATAATATAATTATATTATTTAGTTATAATCAGCTTAAATTAGGTTATTTAGTAATAAAATAACCTAGTTATGACTAAATAATTTAAATATAACTAAATAATCTAAAATTAATAAAATTAAATAATTTAAGTGTGATAATTTTTTTATATCTTCTTACTTTTCCTATTATATTTTTTATCTTTAAAATCATTTTTCTTTATCTTTTCCTATTTATTATTTGTAATCATGTGATTAAATAATCTAAATACTACTATAATCAAATAACCTGAATGTGCCTATTTTAATTACATGCTGTATACTAATAAATATCTTCTATTATAATTTACGCTAGTAGGATTTTATGATTAATTGGTTGTTGAATTCTATGTTAGAAGTGTAACATGTTTATACACGTTTGAACTCTAAGTTCTATACTAAAGTTTTTACCCTTCTATACCTCTTTGGTTATCTGTTAAAGTATTGAGGGTGTTTTCCTTCTTTACCTATTATGTTATCCATCAAAATATTAAATTGTGATAAAAAAATATTATCAAGTAACACAATAAATTCACAGTTAAATTCAGTTGTTATTATGCCATAATTTTAGCTGATCTTTAGAATATGTGATTTAAAGATCTAGCTTAGCAATATGATAATACCATAATAATGTTATGAAACTCTCCTAGAACTATTATAGAAACCAAAGTATTTCTACTTGTTCGCCAGTTTTAGGCTAGCTTGAATGCTAAAATATTATGTCTAATGTAAATTCAAAATTGGAAAATAGTGCTAGCTGAATTTTAACAAATTTTTATAATGTCTATTATACTTATTGCATTAATTATGTAACTTTTACTAACCTACAGATCAGAAAAATCAAAATGCAAATGTAAATATATCACTGATATTTGGTCAATATATACTAGATTTTGAAATTAAAGATAGGTTTATTGCATCTTATCATGCTTGAGTTCAGCTTATCTGTTTACCAGAAGAGCATATTTTATAACTTAATTATTATACTGACTAAGTTTAATTTTACTTTTAACAACCTATTTATTACCAAAGGTGAAGCTGAAGGTATTATACTTCTAAGGGTTTTGAGATATATTTGCAGAATGTTATAAGTACTTCTAAGGCCTGATCATAATTTAAACTGAAATGAGGCAATAAGTATACTATTTTTTGAACATCCCTATATAATTTCTCTGTCTTTATAAGAAAAAATTTATAGTGATGCTCTTAGAGATATCAATTTTAAAATTTCTAGTTTGATTTATTGTGTTCTTTATTACTTGTTCCTATATTCCTATGAGTCTTTATAAAATGTAAAAGTTTCAGAAAAAATTCAATATTTCTATAGTATTCTTATAAGTAAATATAATCATGTATATAGTTGATATAGTTAATATATGATCGATGTATAATATAAAAAAATAAAAAAAAGTAAAGAGTTCAAAAATTCATAGAGACATATAGGAATATAGGAACAAGTAATAAAAATGCCTTCCTAAAATTCTAAAATCATCAAAGAAGTTACTTTTAATATCTTTGCTAAGCTTTTTTCACATTTCTATAAAAAATTTTATGAGAATATAGAAACAAAATTTTTCTAAGGACAACTTTTTAGAAACATCTTAACTTGTTACAACAATTTATCAATAGTCTGTTCCAATGCTTCAGGTGTCTGCTTATTCTAAAACATCTTATCTAACTTATTTCAATAATATATGCTTTTAAATAACACTTATTTATATGCATGTTACAAAATCCCCATTTTGATGCTATCAATCTTTTACACATATCTTATTACCTTATTTGTATGAAAATTGCTGACGTTTTTTTCAGTGAATACTATACCCTTCTTATCACATACATGTCTGCTCACAAACTTCTACTTCATTAGCGTGATACTGATAAATATATTTACCCTTATTAATGTAATTCATATTAAATCTGATGTATATCATTTTGATATTATTCTTCCTTTAGTCAGTTAATCTTTTGATATTTATAATAATATTTATTTTTATTTTAAACTTTTTTGTTAGGATATTATACTAAAATAATATATATTTAAATATCATATCCTAAAATATTTTATAATGATCCAATCTGAGCTTTCAGAGTTTTTAAACATCCCTATACCATACTATTGATAGCTTAAAGCTTTTGATATAGGTGCATGCTTGTATAAAATTCACAATGATAGTATTAAACTAAAGCATTTTTTAAGCACAAATAATAAGAATAGATAGAAACCATACCCTCAAAACATGAAAGCCATTTCTTACACAAATTCATTGATGGAGATGAACTACTTTGTCTTATTATAGATTTTTGATTTACCAATAGAAACACTAAATGCTATCACCTTCAAACTTCAGTCAATTAAGTTAAATATATACTTTATAATACTTTTAGAAATGTGTGTCTAGAAATATTCTCAGAATAGGATAAAAAAAACTATAACTATTACTGATAGTAGTAATGTAAAAAAAGTATTTTTCTATGTCTCAACTTTTAGTATAAGACTTTCAAATATCGCTCAGATCGTGATGTTCACTGAATTTATTCATAAAAAATTTTCAGTATTCTTACAAGCAAATAGTATTATTGATAATATAGCAAACAAATGATCATTTCCTTGTAAATGCTTGCATCACCTAAATATATTAAGAAACTAAAGAGCATATACAGGTAAAGAAAACTACATTCAAAAAATGAATTTATCATTGATTTTATGATTCGTCTGCCTAATGATGAATTAGAAATTATTGATAGTCCTCTCTTGGTTATTCAGAAAGCAAAAATAAAGAGATATTCTAGTATAAATAATATCATCACTGATGCTGAATTCGAACTAGTAGAGATCTTTCATATTCATCTTAAAATTTTCTTAACAAATTTTCATTATTACACATCTCTCCATTACATTACCCAATATAGACTGAAAATATGATAGTGATTAAAGATGGATACCATAATTAAGAAGTTGCAACTTGGTTGCAACTCCTTATAAATTTATTTTAATATAAAAATTCATAAATAGTTGCAACTCAAAGTGTTGCAACTTAAGTTGCAACTAGTTAAAAATTTTAAAAATAATTATGGAAATCATCTTTAATAGTGATAATGCCTATATAATATGAAATAAAAATCATACAGCTTTTTTTGCTACTAAGCAAACTAAGATAGGCAACCTGAGTTAAGAAAGCCTTTAAAAAAACTTACTATTAGCGAAACTGCCTTAAATCAAAAACAAAAGCTTCCAAATCCTATAAAACTAGAATGATCCAGAATTTTAAATCTCAACAATTATTTTGTATAGAGTGATCTAATTAAAATGTGTGTATCTAAACAGATATTTTATCATAATGAGATTTATGACACAATTCAAGCAACAGTTACCTATATTTAAATGACATCAAGATTATGAGTACTTAAAATAAAGAATATGAATGGTGAACTTTATTTTAATATGATGTCAAAACTAAATCTTGCCAAGTATGAAGTTAACTTAGTTAAGCTAAGAGAAGAGATAGTGAAGTTAATTAATTTAATAAATCAGACAGTTACCAAAGATCTAATTCTTTATTGCAATATTAATTTTCTTTCATATCTGCTAAATACGCTAAATACTCTAACTTACATCTGGAATTTAAATGTGGTGTAATATTCCGTAGATTTACGATTTTTGTAATATTTCAGAGTATTACGTTGTAAAACTACGTAAGTTTACGAGTTCG
>CAMKVN010002320.1:0-14088 GCA_946474995.1 Funneliformis geosporum
ATGTAAAATTTTAGTATATATTATTATGTAGAATTTTTCAATCAGAGCTAATTTACTTAAATAATAAATTGATTTTAACACTTTTTTTATGTTATTGCAATCAGTTTGCTTTAGTGAAAGTTATCCAATATTAATTTAATATCGATAAAATTTGATATTATAATACATGGTAATAATATTTAACTATATGTAAAATTTTAATATATATTATTATGTAGGATTTCCAATCGGAGCTAATTAACTTAAATAAAAATCATTTTTATGGTGTTTATTATATGTAATAAAATGAAAAATGATAGGCAAATGATCGGTAAAATGATTTGCAAAATGTGATAAAATTAAGCATGACTGCTATACTCTTAAGAAAAAAACTTCTTTCTTCTTTCTCCTTGTTCATTTTTTGCAAGAAACTGTTGCGAACGAAAAAAAATTGAAAACATAAGTTCTTCAAAGAAAAAGTCTTCTAGAAAAAGAAATAAAAACCTACTCGCTGATGTTACTGCTAAACTCCAATAACAATCTGACTTAGATAATAATTCTAAAGAAACTGAAAAACCTGAAAGTGATTCTGAATACTCTTCTCCACTTGGATCTCGTAAAATGCAACACATTGCTAATCTATCCAAAAAAATTGACTTTGAAGAATCTTCTACTTCTACTTTAATCCCCATTCTCTTTACTGAACCTGTCTCAACTCCTATTATTCCAATTAACAATGACACTAGTAACAAATCTATTGATGACTCCTAACATTCTCCTAACAACAGAGATAATTCTTACAAATCAAATAAAAATGACATGAATATAGACAACACAGATACCCTTCTCCTTATCACTGACAATAATACTTTTATTAAAGTTCCTAAACTTACTTGATACTCTGCTATTTCTCCTTTTGCCACAGTACCTAACAAATCTACTTGAAAAAAAATTGATAATCTCAATCAACATTTTTCATCTAATTAATCTTATGTAAGAGCTAAAACTTCTATTGTTTGTAGTTCTTGTGAACGCATTATTTCTATCTATTTTGATAACAAAGATAGCCTTGAAAATGCCATAAAAAACCCAATCATTTCACTCAATAACCTTATCTTTGATGCATTTTATCTTCAAAAAAAGGTCTTGATCTTTCTGAAAAATGACAAGCTGAAGCTAACTGTACTATTAAAGTCTCCAATATTCCTCTCATATCAAATCATACACTATTTCAAACGTTTTTTTCAAATATGGTACTATAAAGAGGATTGACCTTGGTCTCAATAGAAAATGGCAACATGCATACATTGTATTTAAAGATCCTGCAAGCATCGCATCATTTTATGATGACACCTGGTCTATCATGATTATCAATGATAGCATTCGTATTTCTCCTCTCAATCTTTCTGATCAACAACTAGTTGATAGATAACAATATTGCTTTAAATTATCTGGCTTTTCTTGTGACTCTTCTACACATGACTTTCTTCAAATCCTTACACAAATTAAAGTAAAAACTTGTGTTATTCCTAGAGACAGAAATTATAATCCAATCAATGTGACTTTTTTTAATTTCTCTAATAAAGATGACATCATTCAACTTGCCTATTCTCCTACTTTCAAGTTTCAAGGCTGTATTCTTTATTAGACAGATCCTGACTCCTTCGCATATTTTAATTGTGGTAACCTTAATCATGCTACTAAAGATTGTAATTTTAGACGTAATGACATCCGTAAAAATACTAAACTCCTAAATTTTCCTTTTTATATAATCATTTCAAACCTCAAGCATATCAACCCCTACTTCCCAAAACCCGTCTATCTTATTCTTTCAATTCATATGTTAAATAACAAAGTTTTGCAAACATTCTTTCTAACAACCATAATAATGAGTCTTCCAATTTTAACACACTACCTGATCCTTTATTCAATTATCCTCCTGAAAACAATTGATTTGATCATATTCAAACTTATCTTAGTCAATTGCTGAAGTAATTCTCCAACTTAACATTAAATTTAAACTTTTTGGTAACCAAATCAGTAATTATAATGATTGTTTTACCCTTATTGAATCTTCTATACTCAAACAACAAACCCCTTAACCCTAAAACCTGCTGATATTACTTACTTCCTCTTACTATCAACTATTGAAAACTAATATGGATCTCGATACTACAATTGAACCACCCTTTCCTATTGCTTGCAACCAACTTACTTCTCTTCAAGAACAATCCAATCTTTTTACACAACAACAGAAAGAATTCTATTCTACTCAATCATCTATTTTATTACAACTTAAAAATTTTGCTAGTAATTTTCTTCAAACAGATATTTCATCCTCTTCCTCCTCATTTATTTTCTCACCTAACGACACTAATCCTCCACATAAATTTTAAATGAATATAGATCATAATAATATTGAGAACATTAAAATGACTGACAATATTACAACTCCCTCATCCATTAATAAATTAAATATAACAACACATAATATTCATTCTTTAATACAACCCCCTATACAATACTCACTTTTACAATATATGCAACTTTCTAACTTTAATATTTTTGGTATCTCTGAAACTTCCTTAACTTCTAAAGAAGCTAAATATTTCTCTTATCATAACAAATCTCTCTTCAAAGAATCTTTCAAATAATTTTTTCATTCAAATAATCAATGCCATTTGGGTTCAGGCGTCGGTCTTATTTTTTAATCAAATATAGCTAAAAATATTTTTAACCATAAAGGTTATTTTGGTAGAATTATGTGTGTAGATTTACACACCAAAGGCAAACAAATCTTACGTATAATATAAATTTATCTACATACAGATTATACCTATTCAATTGAATGGAAAAAAAATTTTAGAATTAATCAACCAAGCTCTTTCTAAATATTATCACATAATCTCATGGATAACTTTAATGTTTATCCTGAAAAACCCTTCCATATTCTTTACAATCTATACATAAATGAAAACTCTCTTTTCGAACTTCTCTTAAACAATTAAACCTTCATAATACTACAATCTCTGTCATGATATTTTCCTATCCAATCCTATGTTTACATTCTCCTCTCATAACTCTCAAAGTCAGATTGATTTTATTTTATTTCTTTCTCTCTTCTCAATTCTTTAATTCACTTAGATCATAAATCCACTGATATATATCAAAGTAATCATAAGCTAATACAACTAACTCTTTTTAATTATATTTCAATCACAAATCTCAAGCTAAACTCAGACAATAAAATGTTACTAAAATAATTTTCGATTATGATAGAACTTCTACTGATAATTGGAATGATTTTTATAAAAAAAACCAATAATCACACTCTCTCCTCTGATCTTAACAAGCTCATTTCTTCTTCTATAAATAACTTACAAGATTTAAATTATTATTGAGGTCTCATTCAATAACACATCAAATCTGCTGCATTCTCATCTATTTTTCATCACAAAAGCACTTCAGTACATAAATCCTTTCATCTTTATCATATACACAAAATCTATCTACATATTAAATGCTTAAACAAAATATTTAGAACCTTTTGTTATAAATGCATTCATGATAATAATTTTATCTCTAATGAAGATTGGCATCACTACCTTAACAAACTCACCTCAATAGCCAAATGTTATAATCATATAGCAAACTTATCATATTTTGTTTGGCATGATAACTATATGCTCATTAGATAATCTATTAAATTTCTCATCAAATTACATATTACAAAGGCTTCTTTAGAAGAAAAACAATATTCAAAAGAACAAATGATTAAGTATATTCGTTAACGTTACCTAAATTATCAATCTAATCAAAAATTTAGTTATTCATTCAGCCTTATATCGTCAAAAAAGAAAGATTATCTTAGATCATATTCTTATTACCCTTCCTGACTTATTTACCAGACTTTTAATTGAACCTGATACTGTTAAATCAGCCGCTATTAATCATTTTCAAAATTTAACAGTTCTAAATAGCTTTCACAAATTCAAAGTGATTCCAGAAGAATAGCAACATCAATATGCTCCTAAAGAAAATATTAATCCTTCCATTTATAATACTTTAATGAATCCTCTTTCTAAAAATGAATAGACTAACATCTTACACAATCTTCCTGATGGTAAAGCATCTAGTCCATTTGGAATTTCAAATAAAATGCTTAAACATCTAGGCAACAAAATGCATATAGCTCTCTAGCACTTTATTAATGCTTGTTTACATTTAAATGACATACCTTCAGTATGGCAAGAAGTAGACATTTATCCAATACCTAAACCTAAAGATTGGAAATATGAACTCAAAAATACCTGTTATATCATACTTTTAGATACAGTTCGTAAAGCACTTGTTAAAGCCATTAACTATAGACTCTCACATATCTTTGTCAATCACTCAATTCTTAAAGGTAACAACTTTGCTGGTCTTCCACATTTATCCACTTTTAAACCGATTCGTATTTTAGATAATATTATTATTCATAATGTTAAAGAACAAAACAAAGAACTTTAGCTTTATTTCCAAGATATATCTAAAGCATATGATTATGTTAATATTTACATGCTACATAAAGCTATACTCTGTCTACAACTCCCTCCTTTCTTTTTATACTTTCATTACTAATTTGTTCCTAAATCACAAAAACCGTATTTTTACTCACTATGGCTCTACAAATGACTATGATATATTAATCGGCATTGATCAAGGAGAAATTATTTCTCCACTTTTATGGTGTATCTACTATGATCCTTTAATGTGTGAACTACATTCTCTACATAATCTAGGTTATTCAATGTTTCACAGTTGGCATCCTAACCTCCATTCTCCTGATACAATCACACAATCTTTAGAAATCTCAAATATAGCATATATAGACGACATCACATTAATCTCAAACTTTCAAGAAAATTTAAATTCTCTTCTCAATATTACTGATAACTTTAATCATTTAAATAATATACTTACCAATAATGATAAAGGAATCCTAATAACTACCGCCAATCCATCCTATATTCAATATTCCATACCCTCTGATTCTAACTCCTTAACTTCTTATAAAGTGCTCCTTCAATACAACAACAAAACTGTCTTATTTCTTTTACTCCAAATACTGAATCTGTCAGATTTTTAGATGTCTAGCTCAATTTAAAATGCAAAAGATCTTTTGTATTCAATCAAATCAAAACTGAAATCACCACTGATTGTTCTATTATGAAATACAAACACCTAACTGATAACATTTTATTATATATTTTTAATATGGTTATAATTTCTCGCATCAAATATAGAGATCAATTAAACTTTCTTACAAAAAAGGAATGTTCTAACCTTTCTAACCCTTTTAAATTATTATTTAAACATAAATATCATCTTCCTTCAAACACACCCAATTCTGTTTTATTCAACAATTTTCTTTACAAATTTTGTGATCTCTATGAAGATCAACTCCAATCTATGACTACCAATCTTTCTGTTCAATTAAATAATAAAGCTATTATGAATCTAACTACTACCATCAGACTTAAAGAAATTCAAACCCGTTATTGGTTATCTGACTCTCCTTTTCTTTTTTGGCTATTTATCACTACTACACGAATTAATGATCATATATCAAATACTCTTTCTATGATTAAAGAATTTAAACTTTCATTCAATGTTGCATCACACCTTCATAACCACATTCTCGGTGGAATTACATCTATCACTATCTTATGTGCTCACTTTCTCCTTTCTCGAGATATTCATTTATTATGCAAATCTTCAGTAATGTATTTAGAATAACTCATAAGTCCTTGTGGACAATATTTAATTTCATCAGCAGACTGCTGGCTTTTATATTATAGTATTCGTTCAAATATACCTAGATGATTTAAGAAACTAGAATGTTTTGTTCTTTCTAATCCTACTATTTCATGAAGATTAAAACCTCAATTCTATTATAAAGGTCATATACTTCTTCATCATAATATTACTTTTCACCTTTTAAACTGGATAACAAATCACCCAAATAGATCGCTGTTTGGAATAATAACTACCAACAAATTATATATGGTCAAATTATAGCTATTTTTAACCACTATACTATAATTCAACATTGAATCAATAACTTTTCTTTTTAATCATTAACAATTTCACCTTCTAATTTACAAAATATTATCATTTAATGTCAAGGATATTCACTACATGAAACATACTATTTACAGCCTTTTTTTCATTTTCTTAAACGTATTTTCTTTATCCCTATTTGCACAAATAGATATTATTTTGACACTCTTATTTCTCTCCTCAAAACCATTAAAGATAGCCACCCAGATTTTTATAATATAAACTGTTTCACATTCCTTATCAAAGACTAAACTAAGCTTCATTATGAATTTTTAAACATATCACACATCTTTATCTTTTGATTTTACACTCTTTTCCTCAATATATTATAATATCTTCTCTATTCTCCAAGTATATAAAATCTGGTATACAATTTGATATATTACTACATACTTATAATTTACTCTGACACAAGTCCAACCTTATTTTCTATACCAATGGTTCTTTTCTTTCTCTCTCTTCTTTATAACCTATAAGTATCACTTGGCTATTAAAAGATGATCCTATTAATCTCTTTTCAATCTTTATTTATCTCACCATAGCCTTCTTTTAATCGAGCTGAACTGATTGCTATCATTTGTGCACTTATATCCTCTCTTCCTTCATCAACAATCACTATCTATACAGATAGTTTTATCGCTATTTATCACATTCTCTCTAATAATTTACTTTATATCCTTTAGACTCATACCATATTCATCTGATATGATACTTCATATTTATTAATACAAAGAATTGCCACATCTGCTGGTCGCATAATTAACATTATTATTTATTCAACCAGATCTTTTTTAGAAGGTGATAAAGAGAAATCACATTTCTCGAGTCTTTTCTAAACCAGTTTTAAGAAGAAATATTCAGGCCAATTGACACCTTCAAATTTATCAAGTACAAGTCATCGTACCTGAATTTCATTTGATTTAGTAGTAATATGAGGAATTTTAGTTGCTTCTTTTTTAAGATGATCAGCTTCACAATCCTGTAACTTTTTTTGCAATAAAGTAAGCTGTGAAACTCTTGTGATTGGATTAGACGCAAAACTACCCAAATCATATGAAATTTGTTTTATTTTCTCAGATGAATAATCATTATCCACAATTTTTTGGGTAATTTTATCAATAGTATTCCTGTTTTCTTCATGCTTTCCAGTAGGTCGAATAGGAATGAGAACTTCTACTTGTTCCTTAGTAAGCTTAATTGTTGAAAATACATTTTAGTATTGAATCTTACCTTGTAATCATCCTTCAAACTTTTGTTAATTTTCTCTGTATATTTAGCTAGTTCAGATGATAGAGTTTCAGAGGTCCAGTTATGGTATTTCATAAAATCTGTAGCTACTTTTGCCATATTGTTTTTATGACACTATAATCAAGAATATTAAACATACTAATTTTATATTATGTATAAAAAAAGTTCAATTTGAAAATTTTTATTCTGACAATTCATTACACCATGATCAGTTGGCAAAAGGAATATTATAACTTATTGCAGGCTCTCTTTGATGCCATGAGTTCTGGCTGGGATATCTTTTATATATATTTGAAAATTGGCTGAAAGATGCTATGCATAATGGTAAATAGGATATGTGAAAAAAATAATAATAATTCAGAATTTTATATCACCTATTTGTAAAAAACAAAAAGACCCTCCTACTTAAATACCTTACTTATAAACTGGCTTCTTATTCACTCTTTATCAAAATGTATCATTCTTCTAAAGTATGCTTACTGTTTTTTCTTGTACCTCCTTCATCCTCAAGACCATGATGAATTATTTCTTCTCCTATTAATCTTTCTCATATCATCATATCTATATATTTATTAGAATCTTCTTCTACCTCTTTTGCATAATTACACATTCGTAAATCTATTTTATCATGGAATGCAATATAATTAAGCCTGTCATTTTTGGTGATAGTCACGAAAATGTCTGGATTCTCACCTAGTTCGATTGTCTTTTTCTGAAGTGCTTTTCTCGCTGGGTTCTGAACAGAAGTAAGGCAGATGATACTTGATTAATAAGCTTTAGAGAATCAGTTGGGATCTCTTTAGAAGGCATTATTTTTTTAGAAGGCATATTCACAGCTTCACTTATAGGCTTGAAATAGGGAAGCTTGCTAGTCTTAGATTTATCGATTACTGGCTCAGGTGTTTTAGAAGTCACAGATATACCAGATGTTGAGGCAATTAGAGTACAGGTATCTTCTGCTATATAGTCAAAAAGGTCTTGAGTTAAATTGCCCTGTTTATTTTTATTAATATTAGGTAAAAACGCGTTCTTTTCTAGATGAAGTGTGATTATTTTTGGGGAAATAGTTTCCAGTACATTAAATATGAGTATGTCTGCTATCTCATTTCAGGTAAGTCAGATTGAGATGTATCTTCAGAAAATTCTTCGATATCGCCTACTGTTTCACATATTTTAGCTACAATCTTGAAGCGGTCAAGAATATACTACTATTCTCTTTTTCTACCACTTGCCTCTTGCGTTCGATATTAATCTATGAGAATTTTTTACCAAGGATATTGTTAGAAAATGGCTTTTCATCATTCCCTCTACATCATTCAACATAGTTCTGGTATAATGGTATACAACTTGGCTTGGCTACTTGATTCTCACTCCATGAGAAAATTTAATTAATTATAAATCAAATGGGTTTATAAATCTCGTTTCGCATGATTTCTATTTTCATTTTAATTAATAGAATCTTACATGGCTTTTATCCTGAAAGATTAAGATTAAGCAAATATGTTATAAATGATCCTGGCATATCGGGTCTCAAGAATTCTCCCAAATTGATCAAAATATGTAAAATTACTTTTACAGCAGGAAGAAATATCTAAATATACAATACATCCATCTCTCATTCCTCTCGAATTGGGATATCATGATTACATAAAACCATGAATCCAGGGTAATAACCACACTCTTGAAATTCTAATCTCTTATATTAGTGTTCTGCAAAAAATCTGATTCAATCCGAATCTGATCCAGATCTGATAGATCAGATTGAATCAGATTTATCAGATTTGAATCAGATTCGGAACTGGATTTTGATTTGATTTAATCTGTCAGATCCAGATTTGATTCAAATTTGGATTTGATTCAATCTAATGGATTTGGATTTGGATTCAGATTCAGATTTAGATTCAGATCTGATTTGTTGAATTTGAAATAAAAAATGCTGCCCCGAAGTTAGACGTGCCATTTATAATTAAAAAAATTTAATTTTTAATAATAAAATACCGCCTGAAAGTCAGACACAGCATTTATTATTAAAAAATTAATCTTTATTAATTTTTAATAACAAAATGTTGTCTCAAAAGTCAGAGGCAACTTTTATTAATAAAAAATTAATAAAAATTAATTTTTAATAACAAAATGCCATCCCGAAAGTCAGAGATGGCATTTATTATTAAAAAAATATAATTTTAATAATAAAATGCTGTTTGAAAGTCAGACACAGCATAGCATTTATTATTAAAAATTTTAATTTTTATAATAAAATGCCGCCCGAAAGTTAGACATGGCATTTATTATTAAAAAATTAATTTTTATTAATTTTTAATAACAAAATGCCATCCCGAAAGACAGACATGACATTTAATAATAAAATGCCATTCTGAAAGTAGAACGCAGTATTTATTATTAAATAATCAATTTTATTAATTTTTTATATAAAAATGCCATCCCAAAAATCAGACGTGGCATTTATTAATAAAAAAATCAATTTTTATTAATTTTTTATATAAAAATACCACCCTGAAAGTTGAACGTGGCATTT
This sequence comes from Funneliformis geosporum, assembly GCA_946474995.1. Taxonomy (NCBI): domain Eukaryota; kingdom Fungi; phylum Glomeromycota; class Glomeromycetes; order Glomerales; family Glomeraceae; genus Funneliformis; species Funneliformis geosporum. The sequence goes on from CAMKVN010002320.1 coordinate 9,869, forward strand.
ATTATCAAGTGAATTAATGTTTAATAATAAAATTCTGCCCCAAAAATCAGATGCAGCATTTATTAATAAAAAAATCAATTTTTACTAATTTTTTATGTCCCAAAAGTCAGACGCAACATTTATTAATAAAAAAATCAATTTTTATTAATTTTTTATATAAAAATACCACCTCAAAAGTCAGACGCAGCATTTATTATTAAATAAATTAAGTAAATTAATGTTTAATAATAAAATTCTGCTCTGAAAGTCAGATGCGGCATTTATTAATAAAAAAATTAATTTTATTATTTTTTATATAAAAATGCCACCCCAAAAGTCGAACGCGACATTTATTAATAAAAAATCAATTTTTATTAAATTTTATATAAAAATGCCGCCCCAAAAGTCAGACTTATCAGATTCAGATACAGATTTGAATTCGGATTTGTCAGATTTGGATCGAATCAGATTCGAATTTTTCAGATCAGATTTTTCAAATTCAGATTTGTCAGATTCAGATACGGATTCAGATTCAGATTTGTTAGATTTGGATTAAATCAGATTCGAATTTTTCAGATTCAGATTTTTTGGATTCAGATCGAATCAGATTTTGCCCAAATCTGATTCAATCTGATCTGTGCAGGACACTATCTTATGCTCAATCAAGACGTAATCTTCTATAATAAGGAACTTTAGATGGTCATTTACTTTATGCATTTACCATTGGCCATTCCCACCTTATTTATAATTATAAGCTTGCATCCTTGAATAGCACTATTGAATTTTCCAAGAAATTTTCCAAGGTCAGAAGTTAAATATATGAATTCTAGACCAAATAAGCTTTTTCGAATGAAATCAGTAATAATATTTTTCCCACAACGTGATAGGAAATGTAATACAAAAATTGTTCTAGGAATTATGCTAGAATGCTAAATTAGGAATGTGGCTATTTCAGAATATATTCGGAAAGATTTTTTTCCCATTATATCAGATATTTTCAACATGCCAAATAATTGGATTTATTAGGTTGTAATTAATCTGGGAAGCTGGTTTGGTCTTGAAATCCAAAAAAAAATTGAAGAATTCAGTTTTTGGTAGAATGGCATTTGGGAGGTATGGTAGAAAATCAATATTTGCATAAGCAATCAAATGAGTATTGAATGCATTTTCTATTAAAGATTGTAATTTTATCACTTTCCCACCTAACTTGACAATATTAATGGTTAATTTATTGAGATCTAACTTGGATTCTATATTGAAGTATAATTCACTATCTGATTTTTTATGCTTGAGTATCCATGTTTTCATTTTCTTTTGAATGTAGGTGATCATTGCTTGAATTGCATTATACACTTCATTACGTGTAAATATTTTCTTAGAGGTACACATAAATATTAAATCCCATCATACGAAATAATCATTAGGGTCAGAAATTTTAGGCTGATCCTAATTTCCAGAATTAGAAGCTTTTTTTTCCTATCTAAAGCTGTCTCACTAATAGTGAGCTTTAATGAGGAATTTCTTGTTCCAGGATTTATTTCATGATTTGCACGGTAATATTTAAAGTTATATGATTTTTTATTTCATATAATATATGCATTATCACTAGTAGGCTCTTGATTATATAATAGGCAGTATAATAGAGAGTTGCGTATTAATGGAAATAAATCAGAGATATCATCTATAGGGAATGTAAGAGTGTATCCTTCGATGCCATTTTCTTTGAGTAATGATTCAACAAAGTTGAATTCAATCTAAATGGGTTCACTACATCCCTATAAGAAATTAAAATAAGGAAATGATACATTTTTTATAAGGTTTGTATACATAATTAATGATTCTATATCATGTTTTATAATGATTTATTTTTTTATAATTTTTAAAAAATTAATGTATACGGAATTATTAAGGAATTTAAAATAACGTATAAATTTTACGTAAATAAAAAAATAAAAAATAACAATATTCAAACCAAAAAAAAATTCTTTTCTTGTACTTTTTAATGTATAGATATCAAATTTAACTTGTGATAATTCTAAAGACTTATTACATCATTTTTGTCCAATAGATTAACTTACTTCATTATATTTATCGATCTATAAACAAGATTTATTAGTGAAATAAGCGTGATCCACTGGTCGAAATAGGTACAAATCAGCTAAAAATCAGACGGACAATTGATAGCTAATTGATAGCCAATTTAGGGTTAATTTACATTAATTCCGATTGACATAATATGAGTCAATCAGAAATATCAATCGATCATCAATCGCTATCAATCATCCATCAATCATCCGTCTGATTTTAGCCAAAAATTTATTACATTTATTTCATTTTACAATTTCAGAAAATAATATTTTTTTTATTAATTTTATTAATTTTATTCATTATGCGACAAGCAAATAGAAAATACTACTAAAAATAAGCAAATTACTAAAAAAAAAAAGAAGAAATCATCGTCATAATCGATAAATCGTCGTTGTCATTATCGTTATTTAATCACCTCCGATTTAAAACTAAAAAAAATAGCAAATAAGCAAAAAATAAATAAATTGTCCCACCCGCCTTCCCATTTATAAAAAAATAAAACAAAATACGAAAAAAAAGAACAAAATGTGAAAAAAAAGCAAAAAAAAACTTAAAATATCCCACCCGCCCTCTCATTTATAAAACAAATAAAAAAATAAGCAAATAAAAAAAAAATATTAAAATCGTCGTTTCTACCATCTTAGGATAGTTGTCGCCGTTAATCATCCATCTCGAGATAATCAGAATCGTATTGTTCATCGCTATCAGTCGCCGATGTTTGCCCCCTTTCGACTTTGACAAGTTCTTCGTTATCCGTAACATATTTTTCTTTACCCAATTTTTCGACGTCGGTATTGAAGAATATGTTCAGTTGTTCGATTTAAGACTATTTGAGGGCATTCAAAGGATGTGGCCGGTTGAAATACTGCACTTGATCGTCATATATTCGATTTCGTTGTGCTCTTGCCAAAGTGATTGAGGTTGCAGCATTTTGATCGAGTACACTACGAAGGAGATTTTTTAGCTGAAATAATAAAAAATATGTTTAGTAATTTACTAAAATTTATAAATGATATTTTTTTTAAAAAAATAGTAAACCTCGACCGATCGCCACGAGAGATCGTATATAACGATAACAAACTTTCATTCTAAGTCGTCTTCATCTATCTCGCTTATTTCAGGAGAATGGTATAGGCGATCAGCCAGCATTTTCAATAAAGACTGCTTTTCGTATTTCATAATTCATACATCGTTATTTGCAAATAATCGTTTAGCGGTCTTTACTTGTCGTAATTTTTTTAGAAATAATAAATTAATAATTAAATAAACTTAATAAATCAGAATTCACTAACTTCGAGTACTCGACCATTTGTGTGTAGTCATCGTTGTTCTATGACAGCCTTTCCGCTTCGCTTGTATCATCGAGTCGATCATTTAGATTTATGGAGGCTTCGAATCCAGGTTGTCAATTGGTCAATAGAAGGTCGAAAATTCAGAGTCAAGACCTTTCGTAATTCTGGGATTAGACTCAGTCACTTTTTGATATTTTTTTGCTATTAAAAGTTTCATCATAGTCTAAATCCCATTTTGAATCGATGGTTTTTAAAATCGCTTTCATTTCAGCCTAAATATGAAAATCGAAAAAAAAATCAGTTTGTAATTTAAATATCAAAATAACCAACAAAATTCAAATATACTCTGGCTCCTTTCGCGTTGAACTCTTCTACTGATTAATTGCCATTGTCTTCAGAGATGATTTTCGTCAATTCATAATCTATCTCATCATCAGTACAACGGACTGGCTTCTTGCCTTTCGCTTTTCATCGTTTAGCGGAAGGCTCGTCGCTGGAACCGTCTTTCAGCTGTCTTATCGATTTGGGCAGCCGAATTTTCACAAATCGATTGAGCCTGAAATATCAAAAAAAAAGAGGTAAGAAAATTATTAAAATAAATATTATCAAATAAAATTTTACCTCTCCTGCAAATCGTCATTTTCCCTGCTGAATTTGTCGTTAATTTCGGCAAGGAATTGGTTTTCAGATTCTAGTCGTTTATTTTCGCAGGAGAGATCGGAATTTTTTCGCTCGAGTTGCTCAATCATTTTGTGAAAATCGTTAAGTTGCTCCTTCAGCTTTCGATTTTCTATATAAGAATATAAGAAATACATTGTTAGATTACTATATTTATTAATCAGAGAATGAGACAAATTGATA